>JAOUQZ010034777.1:0-14221 GCA_028564935.1 Neosilurus hyrtlii
TCTCTCTCTCTCTCTCTCTCTCTCTCTCTCTCTCTCTCTCTCTCTCTCTCTCTCTCTCTCTCTCTCTCTCAGCTCATGTTTCCTGGGGCTGAGTTTCATACATACACATTTCGTTGTGATTAAACCAGGGGATATTCCATTCCTCTTCTACTCTTTAAAGAGCCTTTGTGCTCTGCCTCCTGCCTCTGAGAACATCCAATCTAATCTGCCGCACGCAGTTGCTCGATGTCACACGTCTCACAATCAGGCTGTCATCTTACTCGTCATGCAGATCTCATCAGGTCTGTTTCTGCAAGCACCTAAACAAATCCAAAAAGAGATACAGCTGAGGTTATCAGAGCAGTTATTCAGTTATTCAGTTGTGTAAAAAGTCTCTCTCTTCTTCCTTTCTCTCTGACTCTCGCTTTCCCTTTTCTTTTGTTTTCCTCTCCCTTTCTTTCTCTCCCCCTCTCTCTTCCTCTTTCTCTCTTCCTCTCTTTCCTTTTCTTTCTGTCTCCCTCCCTCTCTTTCTCTGTCCCTCTCTTCCTCTCTCTCTCTTTTCTCTCTTCCTCTCTTTCTTGATTTTCTCTCTCTCCCTCCCCCTCTTTTTCTGTTTCTCTTTCTCTCTTTCTCTAAGAGCAGTCACTAATGTAGGTTGACAGTAATGACACACATCTGAGATTTATCACATTACCTGTCATCCAAAGGTGATGCTGGACCACGGCCCCCATTGACACTAAAACTATTAAAGCCTAAACATTTATTCATTCATTTTCTAAGCTGCTTAATCCTAATTACATTCGTGGGGTGGCTGGCATCCGACATGGGGCGAGGGCAGGGTACATCCTGGACAGCTCGCCAGACCATGGCCAACACACATACGACTATTCATATTCACACTCACACCTAGGGGCAATTTGTAACATCCAGTTAGTCTAATGTGCATGTTTTAGGACTGTGGGAGGAAATCAGGGTATCAGGAGGAAACTTACACAAGCACGGGGAGAACATGCAAACTACACACAAATGCTCCGAGTCTGGGAATTGAACCCAGTACCTTCTTGCATTTGTTGTTAGGTGAATGTGCTAAACACTGCGCCACCATGCTGCCAAAATATTTTCTTCTAATTTTTGTGGTTATTGTTCAGCATTGATTATTAAACCAATGGATAGTCCTCACAATATTAAGATTTGTGTGTGTGTGTGTGTGTGTGTGTGTAGGAGTCTGTAGTCCTGAGGAACTGACGACAGAGTGCGCACACGCAGCACTGGAGCGAGTGTTCAAAACACTGAGCAGCCTGGGCCGAGCCCGAGACCATCTGAAGCAGCTGCGGTCGGTTTACAGTGCCGGCGATGGTTCTCACCAGGTTAGTATACGACGTTAAATCAGATTACTGGAAGTGACCTGGGCCTTTATACGTCAGGGATTGTGAATAAAACAATCACTTCTACCAAAATACTCAAACATGTGATGATCACAGCACACCTTCAGTCACACTCACTCACTCACTCACTCACTTCCAAACTGCTTAATCCTGTTAGGGTCACAGGGAGTCTGGATCCTATCTCAGCCATCTCTACGTGAGACCAGACCATCACAGGGTCAACACACACACACACATTCACACTGACTTCCACATCTACGAACAATCTGGAACAGTCAGGTAACATCACAGGTTATCGTGTGCATTACACAGTGAGCTTCAAACCGAGTCTTTAGCACCGTACGGTATTAGAATATACTAGACGGGAATGGAACGGTCTGATTGGTTTGCCGTCTCTCTTTCTCTCTCACACTCACACATGCATGCACATGCAGACTCGCAGTTACTTCAGGACATATTGGAGCTTGGCAGCCTCTGTGTCTGTGTGCGTGACTCAGAGCCGACAAGTGTGTTGTGTGTGAGGAACTGTACCTAGATGGCTTCTGGTTCCTGAGAGAGAGAGAGAGAGAGAGAGAGAGGAAATAGGACTCAAGCAAGAAGGTGAGAGAAGTCGCAGTTACATAAACAATCTGTCACTCTGTACCTGTGAAGTGAGTTACAAGGATCTACTGATAAAAGAGTCAACAAAATAGAACCCAAGAGAAAGAGAGAGAGGACACACTGTGACTCTTGTTCTGAGGGCATTGAAATAACAAACAGCAGGAAGAATACCTTCTCGTTTAATTTGGTGAACAGCTTAACTGATGAAGCTTTCCCAATCTGTTCATCGAACCGAGCAGGAAGGAAAAAAGGGAAATTGGCATCAGAAAAGGGAAGAAAGGGGGAAAAAACATGTTGACATTGGAAAACCATTTGTGTTTTTTTTTTTTTTCAGCGAAAAAAAGAGCGAAAGTGCTGTTAAGGAATGCGAGTGCTATTAGTGGCCTTTCTTTGTTCTTGGTATGTGTGTGTTTGCGTGAGAGGGAAAGGGTCTGGCCTGCATTCATGACGTCACCGTCTGCACCAGTGTTTTTCTTTTCCTTTTTAACATCCACAGGTCGCATGCTACGTTGCACTGAGGAAATTGACACTGCACGGATTTTAAAGACCTGGCTTCCCTCGTGCCAAAGTTTACAGTGTTGGCACAGTTAAAATATATATATATATATACTTCTAGTTGTAAATTCTAGTATTTGTTCCATGAAATTGTATTAATTTATACCCAACAGTATCCTCATTTTGTAACGTGTCTCTTGGCTGCACTGCTTCCAGTACATGTATGTGGATGTTAGATTTTTTTTGTCCAATCACATTTCACCCTCCGTGTGCTGCCATGTCAATCTAACCAGTACAAACTAAGCCAGTAGTACTGGCCGATGTTACTTAAACTATATTAGCGATGGGGCTGTTCCTTTAACCAGTCAGATTTCAGATTCGCCTGACAGGACCAGCTAGCTGGTGCACGATAACATCAGCATTTTTCCATCCTCTGATTGGTTGGTCAGAGCAAAACTGTTCGACAAGCCAATTCAGATTTTGTCTATAAATAATCAATCACCATCTCTGGTGAGCATGATGTATGTTACTAAAATGTTTTATGTATAAATATATAAATATTGATTCTGAACCCTTTATCTCCGAGCCCTTACATTTACGCTTTGTTACGCTTTGTTTTAGCCGAGCAAATTTACAGACGGTTTCTACTGGTGATCGCCGGTGGAAGTTATGTAATGCAAAAGGGTTAACTGGGTTTCTTGCTTTAGTAGAAATGGTATTTACACTCAATACATGAAATGTTTCTCTCTCTGTAATGCCAGGCCTTGTTATATTGTGTTTTTGTATATTACTGAAGGTTTCTATAATAGTGACGTGATAGTGATGGTCTTAAGAGGTGGATTAATTCCCCACTGAAGGTCCAGGTACCAAATGCACGGCCCGCCACTGATACACATATATAGTTTTATTACATTGACCGCTGGCATGTACTCGATAGACTGATTTAATTTTTTTCACATTTGTTTTTTTTTTCCATGACACCTATTTGAATTAATTTTTTTGAACTAGCATGAATTACGATCATACTTGCATTGCTCATTTTGTGTAAGTTATGCACACTGCCCTGCCAAACAAGAGGTCGCCACCTAGATTTCAATGAACAAATTGCCAAATGGTTGGTTCGCCAACCACTTTTCTGACAAATGTTGGTGAAAATCAGGGCTCACTTTTGTCATTTTGCAATATTTCGCAGTGTTAGTTAGCCACATATGCATGAATGTTTGTGGAAATGTTTGTGAAAAAAACAGTTGGCGAACATTAGCATCTGTTAGCAAATGTTAGTGAAAGTGTTTGCGATGATTAGCAGCTATTTGCCACTCTTTCACCACTGCTTGGGAATGCTTGGTTTAAAGTACCAGGCAAATGTCAGGAGAATTTTGGAACTGAAGCGCCTGAAAAGGGTGAACAAACCCTCCCCAGATAGAAAAGATGGACTTCCAGAGTATGGAAATGGATTTCTGTCAGGAAGAAACCCCAACATGCTGCTGACCTTGAAGAGCTGGTTTGTTTGCTGTAGCTATCCTGAGGAGAAGAGAAAGAAAAAGAATGATTGATGGACCCAACCCTATTAAAAAAAACAGCCTTGCCCAGCATTGAATTCACTATTTGGCGAATGAAAAATAACTGTAGTGACCATCATTACAACTGTTTGCAGACATTTACAGCTGTTTAAGGGAAAATAATTGTTTGCAACCCTAAAAACTGTCTGCGAACTGTGTTGCAACTTTTTACGAACCCTTCCGAAATCCAAAATTCACTACGTTCGTCAGCATCCGCCGCTCCGTGAGATACTAACTGATAACTGATGCAGTGAGTAGCTTCTCATTCCTCAAACAGCTGTCACTGTATCTCAAATTCAACTCGAGTTCAATTGTTGGCATTCATGAATCAAATAAAACAACTAAGAAGAACTAAAACTGGGTTAAGAACTGTCCAGCGCATTATAAAAACCTGCAAGGATAGTGTTGAACCCGGAAATTTGGCTGGAAATAAACTTGACTGACCATATTTGGACATCATGTAAACACTGAAGTTAAATCATAAACAAATGGACAGTAAAAGTCAGGGCCATGTTTAACAGAGAAAGTAAGTGCATTAAGACTCACAATGCAAAAAGAACTCACAGGATTGGGACTAAACAACTGTGTGTTCATAAAAAAATCCCTTGTTAGGGAAGAGAAGGGAAGCACATTAAAGGAGGTGCCCTTCATACATAGTGGCTGCTTTACAAGGTTGAGGCTGAATGAACAGGTTATCACTTCACTGGACTCTTTTTTCCCTGATGGCACGGATATAAAAATTTAAGGGTCAAAGAGTGTTTCAGTGGTTCATGAGGAATGAGTAATCATTTTCACATGTATTTGCCCCCAGAGTCCTGACCTTAATCCCCACAGAAAGTGTTTGGGATTTGTTGGAGAAAACTTTACGCAGTGGTTCAACTCTCCCATCATCAAAACAAGTGAATCTCGGTGGAAAATGAGTGCAATTCTGGGCTGAAACAAATGTTGTGGGCGGCACAGTGGCATAGTGGTTAGCAGAAGTTTCTGGGCTCGGACGCTTCTGTGTGGAGTTTGCATGTTCTCCCTGCGCTTGCGTGGGTTTTTTCAAACAGTCCAAATACATGCATATATTTCTGTTCCAAATTGTGTGTGTGTGATGGCTCTGCGATGGTCTGGCGAGTTATTGAGGGTGTACCCTGCCTTCACCCAATGTTGACTGAGATAGAATCCAGCCTCCACCCAACCCTCATAGTATTAAGCAGTTTGGCAGATGAATGAATAAATGAATGATCTGATATTGAATACATTTATCGAAGCAGTGTCACAGTGAATGCATGCTGTAATCAAATGTGGAACTAAAGAGTGTGTGTGACTTTTTTTTTTTTTGTCAGGGCAGATACACGGATTATCTATGTTTATTTCATCTTTTTTTTTTTTTTTTTTATAAAGTATACCTACTGCTTACTAATTTTTAGATGTGACTGCCTCTGATCCATACACCTCTATACACCCTTTACCAGAACATAGGAAGTGACCTGGTAGTCACGTGGTCGAGGTCATGATGCTGGTATGAGTGTACCCTGTCTATCACTGCTGCATATACCTTTTTATTCCACCTTTTAGACTAACAGTACAGGCCATAGCTGCTGTTTTCTTCATGCATATGTGTGTACAGGTCTTCTATTCCTTCATCGATGTCAGTTTCAAAATACAGAGTATCTGTTGGCTGGATGTAGTTGATTGGTGGATTATTTTCATCCTAGTAGTGATGTTAAGATGTGTAAACACCTCTATGTAAACACTGCTGTACTTTATATACCTGCACATTTGTTTCGCAAAAGATCGACAAGATCTTTGGATATTTTGATTTTTGCTATACTGTATTTATCCTGCAAGATAAATTATTGCTTCTTGCATTTAACCCATCCAAAGTGAGCACACACACACTCGGAGCTGTGGGCTGCCACACACACTGGGCTGCCCGGAGAGCAGTTGGGGGGTTAGGTGCCTTGCTCAAGGGCACTTCAGCCATGAATGTGGAGGAAGGGAAGGTACAGCTCACTCCTCCACCGCCACACATTTTTCTTGCTGGTTCGGGAATTGAACCAGCAACCTTTTTAGTCCCAAAGTCACTTTAACCATTAGGCTACAGCTTCCCCCACAATGTTAATAATTCAAGTGTTGAAAATTTTTAAAGGAAAATTTATCTGTTATGATATTCTGTATACTATATGGTGGCACGGTGGAGTAGTGGTTAGCAAATCCACCTCAGAGCAAGAAGGACTTGGGTTCGATGCCCGGGCTTTTCTGAGTGGAGGTTGCATTTGCTCCTGGTGCTTGTGTGGGTTTCCATGAAGTACTCTGGTTTCTTTCACAGCCCAAATGACATGCACATTTGACTAATTGTCTGTTCCAAATTACCCCTAGGAGTGAGTGTGAATGGTTGTGTGTGCTTGCCCTGCCTGGCGTGCTGTTCGGGGTGTACCCTGCCTTCACCCAGCGTCAGCTGAGATTGACAGCATATCTGATTTTGTGAGCAGCACACTGGGTACAATCAGTGAACTCTTTCAATAGATCAACCCGTCAACTGTGTCCTTACTCTAACCCATTGCCCATGTCCGATTTATAAATGTCCTTCATAGACAGATGTGTGTTAAAATCCCCACTTAAACTATTTTAACTCTTGGATATATGCAACAACAGAGCTCTTGGAAGATGGCATGGAACATGGTCTAAACGTTTCCCGTCCATGGTTAGTTCACAAACCACTTCTTGAAATGACGTAAAGAACTGAGCAGAATATGCACACATTCACATTTTTTGTAGAGATCTCACTTTTTTTTAATGACCCAATAAACACTTCAATTTTAAAAGATTTTATTTCTGGTCTCAGACTGCAGAGGTGCATGCTGGGGGTATAGATATTTGAGAACTGATAGTGTTCTGATTGGTTCCCTGGGTGATGATATAATGAGCCCCACCTCCGAGACACACACACACACTTCTGTCACTTACTCACTCACTCATTTGTGATGCTGCTTAATCCAATCAAGGTTGTGGGGAGGCTGAAGCGTATCTTTACCGACACTGGACGAAGGTGGGGTACACACTGAACAGTTCGCCAGACAATTGCAGGGCCAGCACACACACAGACATACACACACAAGCTTTTACACTAAACCTAATATGCATTTCTTTCTACTGTGAGATGAAAGCCCCGCAAGCAAAAAAAAAACACTGCACACACAATGCCCAAGCTCAGGACTCGACCCCAGGACCTTCTTGCTGTGAGGTGAACGTGTAACACCAAGTGTTATGGTTATAAACGTAATATATTCACTATATGCTAATGCTGGTTTAGTTTCTGGTACATTCTGAGTATCTGATCAACTACTAGGTCCAAAACTCAGGCACAATCTGAGTTGCAACACGGAACATGAACTTGTTACACGGGTAAATAAACATACAAGACAGGAGATACAAATGAACTCGCAAATGGGGTAAAAACATTCCTGCTTTTGTTTCAGACTGAATTCACAAAGTGCAGTTGAAATTTGGTTGTTTTTTTTTTCGTCTGGGGTGAAGTTGACTCAGGCCTTAAAGGAGCAAAACTACTCATAACACAAGCCTCGGACATCAATAGAGACATCTATCCCTTAGGCAGTGCCTAAATCTATATATTAAAGAGAAATTGGGAAATATTAATACCTCTCCAGATTTTTATTATATTTTTTGCACACACTCAAGCTTGAGAAAATCTCGACTGAGCTAAATTTAGGTTCAAAGACACTAGCTTTCAATTTGACAGTGTGGTCCAGGTATAAAGGCTTCGTTTCTATACAATGGCAGTGAATAAAAGCACGCCATCCATTTATTTATACAGTTTAATGGGTACATCTAAGAAAATGGTCAAAATGGGGGCATGTCAGACATGGTATTTTATGTTCCCTTTATGTAAAGGTTTTGAACACAGATAGCTTGTCACCTTTAAATGGATTTCTGATTTGAAAAACCTGAAAATACCTTTACTTTTCCTCTTTTTAAGGAACGAGGCTTGGATACTGAACAGGTATATTTAGAGCCTCAGAAGTTAGGAACATGGCATGATTTTGGCTCAACACACAGAGAAATAGGATTGTTCTATTCAAAATAAATGCTACCCCAAAATACCTCACCTTAACTATCACAGCTGTATCTTCTTGAGACCACACTGTCCTTATATGAGGACTAATTACACTGTTGTACAATGTTACATGTGTATATTGTTGTAAGATCCTTATATGATGGCCACTGGGTATAGCATTTTTGCCAAACTTCTTCCTCTTTGGTAACATTGATCGAATTCAGTGGTATTGATCGAATTCAGGTGGTATCAGAAGCAGTGCAGAGAAGTGTTAAGACACACATCATTAAACTTTGGGTCTTTGGAGGATATATCGAACACCAACTTTTATCTAAACGGTAAACTATTTCCAATCTTAACCCAATAATTAAGGGCAGCCGTGGCTTAATGGTTAAAAAGAAGCAGATTTGGGACCAAAAAGGTCACTGGTTTAATTCCCGAAACAGCAAGAAAAATGAGTGGCGGCGGGGGGAGTGAGCTGCACCTTCCCTTCCTCCACATTCATGGCTGAAGCGCCCTCGAGCAAGGCACCTAACCCACACTGCTCCCTGGGCACCCCAATGTGTGTGGCAGTACACTGCTCTGAGTGTGCGCGTGTGTGTGTGTGTGTGTGTGTGTGTGTGTGTGTGTGTGTGTGTGTGTGCTCACATTGGATGGCTTAAATGCAGAAGCCAAATTTCACTCAAAATGTCCTCACTCTTGTGGTTAAAAACATATTCCAGTCCTCACTATGTAGCAAGTACAAACACATACACACACACACACACACACACACACACACACACACACACATCTATTCAGGAACCATTTCCCCTGAACGACTACAGCATAATAATTTCCACAACAGAATTTCTTGGCATCCTGATTTGTGGAAAAATCAAATAAAAAGGTTTTCAATAAAGTTACATTAAACCTTGGCATCATTAAGAAAATCTCTGGTCTAGTTCATCTGAAATGACTTCTAGTGTTTATAAAGTTAGGTTATAATGTTTGTAGTTTATGGCCGTTGATTGCTTTTCCGTGTGGAAATTAATTTACCATATGAGCCCTACAAATGATGCCTGTCACTTTGTGGGAATAATCCACAGTTACAGCCTCTCATGCTATGATATTATGTAGGCACGGCGTTTTTTTAAGTTAGCTGTTCAGTTTGGATGCAGTAACTTAACTTATGCTAAAACACTTTAAGAGATCTTGTTTTCTCTGAAATTAGTGCTAGTATTATAATGATTACATGTTTTTATTTTCTAATCCGCTTAATCCTACTAGGATCACAGGGAAGGTGGAGCCTATTTCAGCCGACTCTGGGCGAAGGTGGGGTACATCACAGGGCTACAAACACAACCATTCACACTCACATTTACTCGCATTTAGTCACTAGGGATAATTTGAAACAGCCAATTAACCTAATATGCATGTCATTTGGACTGTGGGAGGAAACTGGAATACCCAGAGGAAACCCATGCAAGCTCTACACAAAAGCACCCTTACCGTGCCCAGGGCTTGAACCCAGGACCCTCTCACTATGAGACAGACATACTAACCACGCTGCCAACCTGCCACCCTGGTTGTAATACATTTTAGTGCGAATGCTCTTCAAGTCAAACAATCATCAGGTGCCTGCAAAAATGGTGACACTACTTGTTCAAGTACCTTTACTGTGGGAGGAAACCGGAATACACGGAGGAAACCCACACAAGCACAAGGAGAACATGCAAACTCCACACAGAAACGCCCTTGTCGAGCCCTGGACTGGAACCCAGGACCTTGTTGCTTTGAGGCAGACATGCTAACCACTGTGCATTTAAAAATACATTTAAGCATAAATAGGGTGATGACATGGCAAAAACAGATGAAAGTTAGACCCGTAAACACACTGCTCTTCCACGGAGTAAGGAGGACCTTTTATTAAGGGGGGAAAACTCCCAAAATCGCTATTGTTTTGCTTGTTTGGTTAAAAAAGGAAATTCTAACCACCACGCCGCCATGCCCTATTTATTTATTTATTTTAATTTATCATGGAAGCTGTGTTAACTGTGATATTTGTGATGAGTTTCTTTGGATTCTGCTGTATGTACTGTGAAGAGAACACACGCTGAGAGAAAGGTGGGGTTTAGTTTTATTACTATTATTATTATTATCGTTATTGTTATTATTTTTATTATTATTATCATCATTGTTTTATAATAATTATTATTATTATTATTATTGTTATCATTATTATCATTGTTATTATAATTGTTGTTATTATTGTTATCATCATTGTAATTGTTGTTGTTGTTGTTGTTATTATTATTATTATTATTATTATTGTTGTTGTTGTTGTTGTTATTTTTATTGCCATCATTGTTATTATAATTGTTGTTATTGTTATTATTATTGTCGTCATCATCATCATCCTTGTAATTATCATTGTTGTTGTTAGAATGCAGAACTGACCTGGAAAAACAAAATGTTGTTACTATTTTATTCTTGATCTGCATTGCGTTATTAATGGAGATTGTAGGTGTTGATGACTAATGGATGACCCTCTGCGATCTTATCCAGTGTGTTGGTTTTCCACTGATGGTGTTTTTGTTTTTTTAATTGTTATTATTATTTTTATTCTAGTTGTTATCACTCTGTGCTAAATTGAGTGTGTGGGTGTTACACCATGTGTTAAATGGTGGTGATGGGTTTGTGTTTATGTCTGACGCAGGATGAAGAGAGCAGGTTTAATAGCTATTAATCATTGGAGTATTGATCAGATACGTTTTCTGAATTGATGTAATAGGGTTCCTGTAAATGCCTGACCGTACAGTGTTCGTGTGTCGGGGGGAGAGATCATGTCATAAGATAAATGGTTGGTTTTATCATTATTATGACTGTTAGTGCATGTCGTCAGTGATTCCAGTAAGCTGGCTGGGTGTGGGTGCAGGTGTGTGTGTGTGGGTGGAGGGTGGGGTGTCTGACTCACAGGTTCAGGTTGTGCTGAAGCTTTTTATTGAGGATCAGTAGGACACGGTGTTTTTAGTTTTGCTTGATCCTGTGTCAAGTGAAGAGATATCAAAGTTGAAGAATGTCCAGGTTCAGTTCATGAGTAAAGGTCCTCACTGGAGCGCTCAACACATCAATCTTTTGCCATTTCAGTTCAAAATATTCTGCATTGGTAATAACATCATGGCACGTCGCTAGGGTTAGCATGTTACCTGGCAACAGTTACTATGTGATATTCAATGCTTCCACACCGTGAAATGTTCACTATATGGTCAAGAATCATTGTACTAAGTTTCATGCTTTTATCACCTATCCATCAATTCTGGCACTTTTCAACACAGCACTTCTACTAACATGGTGTTCATGTATGGCTCTTGTCTTGCTGAAATATCATGAATTTTTTAATTTTTGACATCACATGGGTCAGAGTCACACATATTGCTAGTATATAACCTCTTGAAGCATTTTTACTGTGATTTTAGGCAAGGAGTCAAGATGCAGACATCATAATACCTCACAATCGTTCACAAACTCCATCGTTGATGCTGGTTGCTAAGGAAAATGATTTGCCTAGCAACCATTGCCATGCAACACTGAATTCTGAGTGTCTCCACCCCTGAAATTGTTAAGTAGGTCGTTATGAACACTTGTGCTTAGTTTCATGCTTTTATCAATGCGATTCTGGCACTATTTAACACCCAGCGCCTACACTATTATATTTTCATCTGATTCTTCTTAAATACACAGGAAAAGCATAGCATGCACTTCCGCCTGCAGATTTCCAGAGGTCCCACAGAAGCTCTTTCAAGGTCGATTGTTCCGGTTTAAATACAACACTGAACGTTTTTGCTGGTGTGTTTGGTTTCAGTGTTGAATGTTGAATGATGTTAAACCCTCTCTGTCTCATTTGCTTAGCCATTTAATCCTATTAGGGTCGCAGGAAGGCTGGAACCTATTTCAGCCAACAATGGGCGAAGCAGAGTACACCCTGAACAGCTCGCCAGAACATCGTAGGGCGAACACGCATACAACCATTCACACTCACCCACACCTAGGGGTAATTTGGAACAGTTAAATAGCTTAATGTGCATTTGGGAGGAAACCGGAGAACACGGAGGAAACCCACACAAGCATGAGGAAAACATGTAAACACCGCACGGAAATGCCCTCACTGAGCCCCGCACTCGAACCCAGGACTTTCCTACTGTAAGGCAGATGTGCTAACCACTCCACCATCCTGCCACCCAATGTTGAACATATGTAGGTTTAAAAAGATATTATGGCAGCTCCATGACTGGTCCACCTGCAAGACGCTTGCAAACACCTCAACACACATTTCACGTGTGTGGTGCCACATGTAACACCACCCATCTACCACCTACTATATTTGGTAAAGAACTCTGTCTGGTAGGGAAACACTTATTTAGTTAATGAAGCATGTGGACGTGTTAAGCAAGCCCCACACAAGGGCAGTTCGAAATAAGGGCGGTTCCTAACCTCACATGGGGTCGGGTTGGTGAAAGGTGGTTCATCACAGTTGTTTGAGGACGGCAAACAATTGTGAGTAGGTTGCAATGAGGTTCAGAAAGGCTGTGAAATGTTAAAAAAGCAGCTTTTTTTGACTCAGCAACAATTTTAAGAACTTTGAAATATTTTGAAAATCAGCGGTGCACATCATCATAATGCCAAGACTATGTCACTGCGATCACACTTTGGAACCGCACTGAACCGCCATCAAACCCCCGCAACCCCCACACCCCCTTGTGAGGCCAGCTTTAAGGCACCCATTTTTTATTAACTGAGTCGACCGAATCTTTAGAATTTCAAGACAGGTCAGATTTTCCTCATGTCTTTTGAAGTGTGCGTTTGGACGAAGCTCAGATGGATTTGATCTAAAATGGTTCATTAGGTTTTGCACAAACCCTGGAAGTTCATTTAAGCTCGAGTGCACTCTTATTAAAGTGAAAAAGAGCAACAGAGCAAATACTAAAAAACTCTGAAATTCATGTAAATTAGGTACAGAAGGACCAATCACAATATATGATCAGATTTTCTCTCAGTGTCTATACTTGGTGTCCTCAAGACACTGGCACACACACACGTAATAGAATGTATTTTCCCATCCTGCCTGATTATCTGAAGGTCAGTACTGAGCCGCGCCAGTGCTATTTTTTGCCTGTGCTATTGCTCTGAGTTAAAGAGAATCTACTTGTTCACGTTCCTCCGTGTTACGCTCAGTACGTGAGTCATCACATTCTTATTCTCATCTCTTTAAACAGCAACACCACTGCCACAGTTAGTGCCTCAAACAGGTACGAAGGGCAGGAAGAAGACCTGTAGTCGGAAGTAGACCAGGTTTAAAGCTTCGTTCAGTTCCTTTCACAAACAGTCCACAAGGGTTATTTTTTGTCGTACGAATTTATCGGCGCTAAGACAGAAGGGACTGGCGCAGGTCTGTGTGAGGTGGATTCGAAAGCTGCATAGTAGCAACAAAAAGATTATATTTCTGCGATACTTGGACGTAAAATTGTTGTTGTAAAATGTTGTGGGTGTATAAGGATGTTCCGTGGGGCAATTATAGAAATATTCTAAGAAAGGCGTACGATTCTGAGCACGTCAAGTGACCCAAAATGAGTTTTTTGTGTGTGAGTTTGAATAGTTATGTATGTATCTCCCTTCAATGCATTGACAAGCTGCTCAGGGTGTATTCCACCTTCACTCAGAGTCGGCTGAGATAGATGATTCTTGTGTACTGTTTTCATATACATTCGAAATTAACATCAATCATTCATCCATTAAGATGCTCCAGCATCCCTGTGACCCAAGTAGGAGTAATCAGTTTGGCTAATGAATAAATGAATAATTTAGTTTGGGTTGGTTTGGTTTGATTTAGGTAGGGTGGGTTGGTTTGGTTTGATTTAGGATGGGTTGGGTGGGTGGGTTAGGTTTAGGTTGGGTGTGTTTTGTTTTGGTTTAGGTTGAATTGGGTGGGTTGGTTTGGTTTGATTTAGGTTGGGTTGGGTGGGTTGGTTTGGTTTGATTTAGGTTGGATGGGTTGGTTTGGTTTGATTTAGGTTGGATTGGGTTGGATGGGTTGGTTTGGTTTGATTTAGGTTGGGTTGGTTAGGTTAGTTGGCTAAGGTTGGGTGGGTTAGGTTGGGTGG
>JAOUQZ010034798.1:0-14220 GCA_028564935.1 Neosilurus hyrtlii
ACACACACACACACACACACACACACACACACACACACACACACATATATATATATATATATATATATATATTTATATATATATATATTTATATATATTTATATATATATATATATATATTTATATATATATATGGGGGTTTGTGTGTGTGTTTCTTTTCCTTAGATGTGTGGATATATCTATTTGTGTTTTTAAATTAAGTATTTATTAATTAATGAGTAGTGGAGAAGTAGGATTTAAAAAAATTATGCTTCTTCCTACCCTTTCTCAGACATGTTAATGGATAATATTGCTTTAGATTTCTGATGTGTTATTGTCACATCTTGTTCATACTGTTAGTGTACTCACTAACAAACCAAGAGCCGTCGGCCCCAGAGACATCGCCTGTGTATATGATATGATATCTTTAATTAGGAACATTGGTGCGTGCCAATGGCTCAGTAAGCATTCAACTTATCTGAAGTCAATAATGGGTAATTCGGCTCATTAAAGAATAAGCCGACTTACTGCATGATTGGAAAGTGCCATTGTTTCTCCTCATAGATATCATATAAACTAGAGAGGCTACGCCCCACAGAGGACGGCTCTGCTTGTCCACCGTCTTGGTTCGTCAGCACAATATACACCGAAGCACAGCGGTGGCCCTGAGCTGTCAACACTACATTTTATTTTCTTATTATTTATGCTGTTGTATGCTGTATTTAAGAGTAAGTAGCCAAGACCAAGATGGCTGTCTCCTCTCCCTCCTCCCAGAGAAAGGTAAAGAGAAAATGGCCCCCCTCTCTCAAGACAAGAGGCATGCTCCTCACACCAAGCCGATGAAGTTGCTATTCATACTTATAACAAAATACTTTAATCCCATTTTGTTCTGTAATTTTGTAGAATTTGTTTAGAATGAAATTAGTGGGAAATAGCATGCAGCACTTCTGACTGACTCACACCAGCTACGATGCACTCTCCTCCGGACACCCTCATTAAGCCATACCACACTGACAATTTACACACTGCTAGCACACACACACACACACACACACACACACAGACATAAACATACAGGGCAATTTAGCTTAGCTGATATACCAAGTTTTAGGTCAAGTTTCTAGTAGGTGGGAGGAAACAAGAGATCCCATATGAATTTCAGGACATAGGAAGAGCATGTACAAACAGTGGGCTGAATTATTAAAATGCCATCTCAATTGCTTATAATAATAATAATAATAATAAGAATAATAATAATAATAATAATAATAATAAATATGATTCAGTATTGCTCATAGAACAGAGAAATAAGATGTGATGAGGTGTTGCTCTGTTAAGACTTTATATTCCTACACTAAAATAAGTACATCCTAATTACTTTTCAGAAACAGTGTGAGAGAGAGAGAAAGAGAAACAGAGAGAGAGGGAGAGAGAGAGAAGGGGGGGGTAATACATTTTCAGTGCACTCATTTAAATGTGTTTACAGTAAAATATTGTCTAAGAGTAAAACTTCCTCTTCCCATCTCTTCAAGTAACTCTGAGATTAAAATACTGGATTTATTCTAACACACATATCCAATCTTGCCACGTAAGTGTCTTTAACATCTTGTTTCTCAGTGGATTATTGAGGTGAGCTGCAGCACAAAATAAGGGTGAAGGCGTGACTGAAACTTACCTATCTCTCCTCATTTCATTGTTATACTATGATCACCACCAGCAATGCTAATTAGCACGACACTAGTCAGAAGGAGACTGTAACCTGCACCGGCAGTGCAGCAGATTGCACTGTTTTCGCTTTTGTAAGAGAGGTTGTAGAAAAAAAAATTTAATTCCTCCTTAAAAAATGTAAAGATGCTTTTGCGACAATGTCAATTGTAAAAAGCGCTATACAAATAAAATTGAACTTCATCTTTTGAGAAGGGAACTTTCATCACCTCTCATTGTCCCTGTGTAGTGCACCTGTAGTCCATAGACACGTCTGTACAATTCCACTGGGTAATCTAACAATCTCCACTTGACCTAATAAACCAATGAAGGTCTTAACCCTCTATTAACCAGTGTTAACACAGGGTTAACAGTCTAGAATTTCTTTCTTTCTTTTTTTTACAATTTTTTTCAAACATTGACCCAAAATCAAAATTTTTGCCTAGGGAAATAATTTCAACATAATTAGAATGAGACTTGGTTAACAGAGGGTTAAACCAAGGACATATTGGAATGCCATGCACAAAGCAGCACCTGCAGTCTTCACTGGGCTTAAGAGAACAGAAAGCTTTTCCCTGAGCTAATAACAGCAGCTGGGCAAAATCATTGCTTTGTGGAACTGAAAAAAAAAAGTGTTTCTCCAATCAGCTCAGAGTGTGAGAGATGTTGTGGGAAAGGAAGGTCAGGAAGGAAAGAAGCAAAAAGCAAAATCAATTCTCATCATCTTTAAGCTAGCGGTGGTTGTGGTTGTGTGTTGACGTGTGTGTGTGTGTGTGTGTGTGTGTGTGTGTGTGTGTGTGTGTGTGTGTGTGTGTAAAGATCTAGAGCTTTACCTGTGCAGATTGTGCCGTTACCAATGAATCCTGGCTTGCAGGTGCACAGGTGGCCATGGATGGTGGTGGTGCAGATGGCGTTCTCGTCACACCAACTATGACCGCTAACACACTCATCCCGCTCTGAAAGGAAAAGCAAAGTGTGTGTGTGTGTGTGTGTGTGTGTGTGTGTGCACGTGTTAGTGTGTGATATGGATTCAGAATAATGGTTTCAAATCCCTTAAGGATGTTTTATTTTCTATTCAAATCTTGTGCTTTTTATGAAGCACATAAATCACCGCAGCATATTTAAAAGTGTCAGGTCATTAATTTCGGCACCCTACAAGAGCTGTATAAATGACTGCTAAAGTAACATACTGGAATATGCTGTTAGTACCATTGAATATGTACTGTCTTTATATATATATATATATATATATATATATATATAAATAAATTCTCATCTGCATTGATCTGTTATAATTCTCCAGTAATTTTCTATAGCAGCATGGCACTGACATCAGTACCGGCAGCCATGTTAATATATGTACATATGTTGCACTCAGATTATGAAACCAGTTATTTCGTGAAATGACTGACTAAAAGTTTTAGGTAATTTGTGTTATGTCTAGGAATTTCACAAAACAACTGGTTGCACAACCTGACTGTAACATATATTGCTTGTTACAAACTTTGGTTTGAAACTTGTGTGTTAGATGGTGTATGTGCTTTATAAACAAAAAAGTGTAATTGGTGATATGGTAATATTTTCTGTTAGGATTTAGATTTTACAGAAAAGTAGGCAAAAATTAGAGCAAGTGGGAGTAAAGGTAGCTCCCATCACAGCCCTCCTTCTGCTGCACGGAGTTTGGACTTTCCCGAAAGCTCTGGGCAAGACTTACAAAAATGGCCAGACTTCCAACACTACAAACATAATCTTCCCTTCATTCTGTGTTCCCTTTCTACCAAAGAAAGATGGGTGCCTCCCAGCTGCATCAGTTCAGAGGTTTCTTGAAGTTGTTCCAAAACATCATGAGAGTCTGAAGACAAATTGAGATGAGAGGGGAGACCCCTTGCAACTGTTCGGGCAAAAGCCCACTCTATCAAGTGGTTGTCCAGCTGAAGAGCCATTCCAATGAGGGTTTCAAGGTAGTCTAGTACCTCCTTTACTGCCAGTTCATCCTGGATTTGCTCAGAAAGGCCTTGTTGGAAAGCCAACATTAAGGCCTCTTCCATTAAGGCTTACTGCCGCCAGGGTCCTATACTGGAGAGCAAAGTCCGCCACACTGCCAGTGCCCTACTTAAGTCTAAACAGCTGCTTGGCGGATTCTCGGCTAGTGATGGGGTGGTCAAACACTCTCCTGAACTCCTACACAAACAGCTGATAATTAGCACAGTATGGAGCCTGCTCTTCCCACACAGCAGTGGCCCAAGCCAGGGCCTTTCCAGTAAGTCTTTAAGCTTGAAAGTCATGGAGCACTGCTTGAGGAAGCCTTGACAGTTGCTGGCACAACCGTCATAACGCTGGGGAGTTTGAGGCGTGTTTCTGTTGTCGGTACAGAAGCTGGAGCTGGAGGTGAAGCAGAAGGGGTGGTTGCAGGAGGTTGTAGGTTTTTGCTAGCCTCTGCAGGGTATGCAGGATTTCACTTAAAGTCTGGTCATGCCTGGAGAGTACAGCCTCATGCCGCTGAAATGAGGCCTCATGGCTAGATAGGGCTGCCACTTCTTCTGCAATGATAGAGGTTCCGGATGATTCGGCCCCTGCTGAGTCCATGTCTCCTTTGGTTCAGTCTTTCTGTCGTGTGCTAGACCGGGAATAGAACCCGGGTCTCTGGGTCAAGAGGCACAAGATGGAGGACCCAAAAAAGGTGAAATTGGTCTTGAAGGTGAAATTTTGGATAGTTTATTCAAAAAATATATAAACAAACTTAACAAAAGTCTTTATTAAAAATGCAGAAAAAAACAGAAGAAAAGCAAAAGAGGGCACAGAAAATACTGTTCTTTTCAAAAAGATTCAAAAGATCAGAAGGACAACCAAAGTCAAAAAAACAAAAACAAGTTCTCAGTTAACCCAAAACACAGAGCCTGGTGAAAACACAAGCAATACTCACAGTGAACACTCAAAGACTGAACAAGAACAAATGTGAACCCAAGTTCTTAAATGCAACAGGTCAAACGAGACACAGGTGACATAAATTACTACCATTAAACAGATAAACAAAAAAACAAGTGACACCATTTGGTGGCCAAACAATAGTCATAGTCCCGGCTTTGACAACATCTGGTCAATACAATGAACTACATCAGATCATTGCACTAAACTACATCAGGTCATTACACTAAACTACATTGGGTCATTAAAGTAAACTACATTAGGTCATTACACTAAACTACATCGGATCATTACATTAAGCTACATCAGGTCATCACACTAAACTACACCAGGTCATTATGCTAAACTACATCAGGGCATTACACAAAACTACATTAGGTCATTACACTAATCTACATCAGCAAATTATACTTAACTACATCAGCTCATCATACTAAAATACATCAGGTCATTACAGTTAGCTACATTGGGGGATTACACTTAACTACATTGGGTCATTACACTAAACTACATCAGGTCATTAAACTAAATGACATTGAGTCATTACTGAACTACTTCAGGTCATTTCTAAACTACATCAGGTCATTACACTAATCTAAATCGGGACATTCTACTAAACTACATCAGGTCATTACAGTTAGCTACATTGAAAGATTACACTTAACTTCATCGGGTCATTACACTTAACTACATCAGGTCATAACTAAACTACATTAGGTCATTACTAGACTACATCAGATCATTACACCAAACTACATCAGGTCATCACACTAAACTATCAGGTCATTGAACTAAACTACATTATGTCATTACACTAAACTACATCGGGTCATTACATTAAACTACACCAGGGTCATTACAGTAAACTACATCGGTCATTTCTAAACTACATCAGGTCATTACACTAATCTACATCAGGATATTATACTAAACTACATCACGTCATTATACTTAACTACATCACGTCATTACACTAAACTACATCACATCATTACACTAAACTACATTGTGGCATTGCACTAAACTACATCACGTTGTCACACTGAACTACATCAGGTCATTACACTAAACTACATCAGGTCATTAGTGTTAACTACATTGGGTCATTAAACTAAACTACATCAGTTCATTACCAAACTAAATCAAGACATTACTTTAGATAACATCAGGTCATTACTAAAGTACATCAGGTGATAACTAAACTACATCAGGTCATTACTAAACTGTATCAGGTCATTAAACTTGTAACAATCAACCCTTTTACACTCAGGCTGTGTTAACATAAAACGCACAAAGGGTTCTTTGATTGAAACGATACATCACCATAAAGTTGGGGTAACATAAAGTTTTACATTTCCTTTACAGCTAACCAGGTATGAAAAAGCATATGAACCACCGCACAATAAACAATTACTCAAGCCGTGTGGCATAGAACAGACACACCAACCAGCACATTTACAAGATATGTTCATCAGGCTGTATTTCTCACAAGATCTAATTTTGAACAAATAACCCGTGCATAACCCCAAATTCCTTGAAATTCCCTTTTGTTCTTAGTCCACAAAATGAAGTTAAAGTCCAACCAAAACCCCTAAAGTCCTTTCCCAGGAACCCGTTAGCCAGCCCTTGGAATCCAAGCCAGGAAGCCGAAAGGGGCCGCGCGAGTACTTCTGTGTCAAAGTGATCTCACCGGATCCAAAGAGTTGTAGTCCAAAGGCAAGCTTCTCTCTCCATACATTCTCTTTCTGGTGTAGTATTTTAAATAACGGCTAAAAAGTCCTTGTCTCCCCCGTTACCGCAGTCATTGATCGCGACCTCTTTTCTAAACATTTAATGATCCTAAGGAGTCACAGTAGCTGCAGCTCAAGAAGACTGGCGCCCTGTATACAACATCACCCTCTGAACCTGCTGAATCCTTCACGGGACCCCCTCCCACACCCCTAGAGGCACACCTTAAGAAAGCTTAGGTGTGCAATGATAGGAAGTGGGCGGCTGTGGCCATAAAGAAACACCCCCCAATCTTACTATAATAAACAGTGGAATACATTTACAATTCTCACTCATGTAAATATGCATGCACATATTATCCTTCATAAACATTATATGCAAACAGGGCAATAGATATTTCTGTGCAATAATAATATTTAAAAGAGACACTTAAATTAATGTGACGGTCTCACAAACTAAACTACCTCAGGTCATTAAACTAGACTATATCAGGGGCCTCATGTACAAAGACTTGCATGGAATTCTTACTGAAAAATGGTGTACGCTTAAATCCAGAAAACGTCGTACACACAGAAAAATCCAGATGTATAAATCTGTGCGTACGCATGAATCCAAGCACATTTCCTTTGAACATCCGAATCAACATGGAATTGAGCGCACATGTAGGAGTACCCGACCCCTCCCTGTCCACGCCTCCATTTAAATATGCAAATAATATTTAAATGAACCCTGCACCGTAAATTCCCCTCTTCGCAGGATCAGAAAACCCTTAAAGTATGAGTAAAACAGGGAGACACGCAAAAATGTATTGTTTGGCACGCTGTCCTCCAGCATTAACAACAAACGCAAGAGGTATGAGTGGGAGAGAGTGTGTGAGGATGTGCTGTGGGGTCAGAATGGCGAACAAACACGGAGATAAAAAAGAACTGGTCAGAATTAAAGGTGGCTGTTAAGCGGAGGATGGCTGACCACCGCTAAAGTCTGGCCCAATCCGCCGTGGGGAGAGGAGAGGAGGACCTCACCCCGCTTGAGCAGAGAGTAGCCACAATCATGGGTGACACTCCTCTTTCAGGGGTGGTGGGAACGAATGTGGGGTCTCAGATCACCCCCAAGCTCACAACCCTGTACGATAGAGGTTCATGTGGAAATGTGTACATGCTCTTTGGTGTGGCAAATTTAAACATGCCAGTACAAGGAAGAGGATATCCAAGACTTTGGCTCTTGTTTAAGTGCAATTTATTTATTTTTTAAACAGACAGTGAGACGGAGGACCCACCCGCAGCGGCTCTGGCGTCACAGAAACGGGGATTCCTGCTGCCCGTCCGACTGCCCGTGTCCTCACCCGCACTGTGCTGTGCAATCCAGGGCATAAATGACTGCCTGCTCACAGGCATCCTCACAAATATCAGTGACTCAATAAATGCATTGGTGAATGGTTGAAATCACCATCGCGCACAGTGCCAGCTTGTAGTTCCCAACCATGCTGTTACTCAGGGGGTATGAATCATGCGTTGAACCAGGAAACCTCGCCACAATGTTAGTTTGTTGCATTTGCGCATCATATTTGATATGTACAGTGATGAAATGAAAATGCTTCCTGTTGACTTAAATTCATCCTGTGATGGCGCTTTTATAGCAATATATGTGCAGTTGACAGTGCCGATTACATCGAGAAAATCAGCTCTCGCTGCAAAATGCATTTTAATCAACTCTGAGGACTAATGTTTACATTATAAACAGTTTCCCAGAATCACCTCTAAGTGTCACCAAAGCACCAACAGCTGCAGAAACATGCGTACGCCAGCCATGAAGTTGGCGTGAGGCACCGCACTTTTCCATGGACATTTCACTCTTAATACATTTGAACTTTCCCGTATGAAAGAACGTAGGCAACGTTTTTGTGTGTACGCCCCCTTTGTACATGAGGCCCCAGGTCTTTACACTTCATTAGGTCAAGCCAGTCTGAATGTATGATAATATCTCCATTAATGACACCCCTGGAATTTTAGCGTACATGTTGTCCTTTTTAGCTTCTGCCTCTCGGGAGGTATAGGAATTGGGTCTGTCTGTCTGTCTGTCTGTCCATCTGTCATTGTCACTGTCAGACATTTCCTTGCCGAAGGAGCAGCTAAAGGCTGAAGCTGGGGTTTTCAAACTTGGTATGATGGCTCACTACTCACTACTATGAGTGGTAGGATGACTTTGTGTGTAAGTGACCTTGACCTTCTTTTCAAGGTCACAGAGCCAAAACTGTATATTAGGTTTCTGTATATTTACTTTCCGTGTGCTTAAGCTGAGGTTTTTAAACTTGCTATGCTTGTTCTATATTGGAATATTACGAAATGGTGTTTTCGGTGGGAGCGTCTGGACCCCTGTGGTCTATTTTGAGGTGTCTTTTTTCATAAACAATGCCCAGTACATTTTGATATAAGCTGGAGTTATCAGTTTTTAGGAACACAACCCTCTGAAAATCATGAGCTTGCTATATAATTATCAAGCTGCACTATGCATCAGGCCTGAAGTTACAGTTCATTCTTGAGACAGATCAATCCATTGAAATATAAAATGCATGATATGTAATAAAGGAATACTTAAACAATATAATATCTAGAAATTTATTGTTTGATTTTGATCTTCCACATAATTTCTCAGATATAAAAGAAACAACGTTTTGTAAAGTCTTATTGAAAAATCATCATCTTTAGGGTTGCCCACCACTGATTTATTGATCAGCTGATTGACTTTATACCTGATGTAATGACATGATGTAGTTTAGTGTAATGACCTGATGTAGTTTAGTGATGACATAATTTAGTGCAGTGTAATCACCTGATGTAGTGACCTGCTTGTGTTTACAGGATGTTGAAAATCAGATGTTTTTCACCACAACGTAAATGAGATTCACTCAGAACCTTATTCCCCCAAGTGCAGTCAATCAGCAGGGAATGAGTGAGTTTGGTGTTCCACACAATTTTTGATCTTTCGGAATGACTCTGGTGCCGTTCCAAACTCAGAGGGAAAAAATATTAAATGGTACATAAATTTTTAAAGCAGCCTTAGGCACATAAAGCCCTTGTGACCCTTTTTCCAGCATGATTGTATTTTAATTGAGCCCTGTACAATGTGACTTACAGTAGGAAGAGATGAAGCAGCACAGTCATGATTCATAACCAATGACTAATAATTACTCTAATAAATATTTCAGACACATTCAGGCAAACGTGAAATTAGCATTGCTCATGCTTCATGCCCTCAATTTTGTGTGCCTTCACTGTTTTCAGGACCATTATCTCCTTTTGTTATGTGTGTGTGTGTGTGTGTGTGTGTGTGTGTGTGTGTGTGTGTGTGTTTGTGTGTGTGTGTGTGTGTGTGTGTGTGTGTGTGTGTGTTAAGTTTTTGAAGTAAACAACATAATCAGCTGTTATTACACTATTATACTGTTTCTCATGCCCGGTTCATATTAATGTACACTTCCTGGAACATTCTTGTTGCTGTTGTAAATATGTTGAACTTTACAAATTCCAATGTCCTCTAGCTGAGATGGTGAAGGTTTATGTCTCATATTTTGGAGTCTCCGTGTAATATATTTATCCTTCCATATATTTATCTCTGTGCCATATTACAGCCATCTTACTCTGCACTATTACACTGCAACTACACTGTGCAATATATCTGTCTTTCATTTATCTTTTAAACAAATGTTTTTATATATACATTTATTATTTTTTATTTTATTAATATTTTTCTTATTATTCCTGCTGTGCTCTGAGCCATTGCATTGAAATCTCATTTTGGTGTAAATCTAAATGGCAAATAAATTCTGTCTAAGTTCAAGTCAGAGTTTTGTAAAGCAGCAGTCACACCTTAATTTATAGGTTGCATGCGTTTCTCATCCTGCGAATGCATTCCTTGTTGGGCGCATTAACAAAATTTGGAACAGATTCCACCAGGCAAAGGCGTCCCCTGGTTATGCAGTTGTCATTTGCTGGGTGTGCGTTTTGTTCGCAACTCGCGTGGTCCTTATCCTGTACTTGTAAGTTCACACCTGTTGATGACTGGTGAACCCAGCACACAGCCGAACTGCCACTTGACATGCAACAGATGAACCAGAGGTGTGACAGATAGAGAAGGCATGTTCAGTGGACGATCACTGAGCCAAATTAGCCAAGCTATTTATCATATGTTTATTGTCATAAGGCAAAAGGTAGCCTGGATGCATCTGCAGTAATATATACATGAGTCACAGGCAGGGGATTAGAGAACATGCAAACTAATAAAACTAATTCTACAGGATTTCGCAGAATTCAAACCAGAGAACCAGCAAACAAACAAAAAAAATCAGGTAATGCACAGAAATCAAATCACAATACTAATTGGCTCAGTCCATAAGTGCATCACTCCTCAACACAATACTGCCTGAAGGATCAATGCAAAAAACGACCAAAATACACACAATTATCAGCGCTGTGATTTCCATCGTGCCTGTACAGTTTCGTTGAGCATCTTGGGAACTGCTGTCCCATGGAACAAATCCAGAAGAGGTGCTGCAAGGGGGGCAGCCATGGTCTAATGATTAGAGAACCGGGACTAAAAGGTCGTTGATTCGATTCTCGCACCAGCAGAAAAAATGTGTGGCGGTGAGGGGAGGGAGCTGCACCTTCCCTTTCTCCACACTTAAGGATAAAGTGCCATTGAGCAAGGCACCTAACCCTCAACTGCTCTGTGGGTGCCCCACTGTCTGACAGCCCACTGCTCCAAGAGTGTGTGCTCACTGTTTACGTGTGTGTGTGCTCACTTTAGATGGATTAAGTGCAGAGGCAAGAATTTCTTTTGTGGGATTAATACAGTGTAGCAAAATCATCATCGTCATCATCTTCTTCCACTTGATCCGGGGTTGGGTTGCAGGGGCAGCAGCCTAAGCAATGAGGTCCAGATGTCCCTCTCCCCAGCCAATTCCTCCCGCTCTTCCGGGGGGACACTAAGGCATTCCCAGGCCAGCCGAGAGACAAAGTCCCTCCAGTGTGTTCTGGGTCGACCCCGGGGTCTCTTCCCGGTTGGACATGCCTGAAACACCACAACAGGGAGGTGTTTGGGGGGCTTTCTAATCAGATGCCCAAGCCACCTTAACTCCCTTCAATGAGGAGGAGCAGCAGTTCTACTCCGAGCTCCTCCTGGATGGCTGAGCTTCTCACCTTATCTTAAAGGGTGACCCCTGCCACCCTGCAAAGGTGTCAGCCGCCTGTATCCACGAGTTCTTTCAGTCACTACCCAAAGCACCAACTGTGGGAGGGTCTATAGCGGTAGGGTGCATTGTAAGTTGGGTGGCAGCCGAAGGCATGGGTTCTGTCAGACAGATCCTCGGCTACTGACTCTAAATCAAAACATCAAAAAGGCAGAGCGCACCAAGGATGAGATTGCGTGCTGAGCATGCCGATGTAGGAGACAGTGTGTTCCTCAATACCAGATTTAATCACCTTTCCAGATCTGTCTGGTGAAGGGAATTATGGGACTCTTTTTCAAGAATTACTCACAGTGTGCTAAAATAAATAAATAAATTAATTAACAAAAAGCCTTCATGCTGCCTTCTGTTTACAACACAATACTGAAGAACACATCCTTTGTTTTCTCCTGCGTGTACTAACTGTATTGTTTATGAATTTGCTTTGCCTACAGTTTATAACTGATTATCACTAGTAATAAGACACTGTTGCCCAGTGTATATAAGGTCTCATAAGGACATGTTCTCAGAGACTTAATCACATTTTCTAGGGGTCAGGAAAAATTAACTTATTAGCGAAGATGCTGTTCATCAATATGCAAAAGACATGTTAATCATGACTAATGCATCCACTTACTGATTAATCACTTCTGCTTTTTGAACCCTTAATCAGATTGGACAAACAATTTAACTTTTTCTTAATCTCTCAAGCTTTTTTTTACTGTGAAAGGCTTGAGGAAGCACATTTTACATGAGTCAGTACAATGTGTACATTAGATGGGGCATAAAAGGTGAAGTACAGACATTCTTATTAGGATTTAAAACTCCAAGCTCAGGATTTATATCACATTTAGACAAGATGTTGTCTCAGAGGAGGATTTCTCATGAGACCTGTAAGATTTGTATTAAAAATATATATATAAATTATATATATATATTCATCCATTCATTCATCTTCTTCCGCTTCTTCCGGGGTCGGGTCACGGGGGCAGCAGCCTAAGCAGTCAGGTCCAGATGTCCCCTCCCCAGCCACTTCCTACAGCTCTTCTGGAGGGACGACAAGGCGTTCCCAGACAAGCCGAGAGCCGTAGTCCCTCCAGCATGTTCTGGGTCGGCCCCGGGGTCTCTTCCTGGTTGGACATGCCCGAAACACAGCACCAGGGAGGCGTTTAGGAGGCATTCTAATCAGATGCCCGAGCCACCTCAACTGGCTTCTCTCAACGTGAAGGAGCAGCGGTTCGAGTTCCTCCCGGATGACACAACTTCTCACCCTATCTCTAAGGGAGAGACCTGCCACCCTGCGAAGGAAGCTCATTTC
Source organism: Neosilurus hyrtlii (assembly GCA_028564935.1). Lineage (NCBI taxonomy): Eukaryota > Metazoa > Chordata > Actinopteri > Siluriformes > Plotosidae > Neosilurus > Neosilurus hyrtlii. Next base: position 12,873 of record JAOUQZ010034798.1, read on the forward strand.
AGCTGCTTGTATTCGCGATCTCATTCTTTTGGTCACTACCCAAAGCTCATATCAATAGGTGAGGGTAGGAACGTAAATTGAGAGCTTTGCCTTCTGGCTCAGCTCTCTCTTCATCACAATGGACCAGTACAAGCTCCACTTTACAGCAGAGGTTGCACCAATCTGCCTGTCCATCTCCTGCTCCATCCTTCCCTCACTTGTGAACAAGACCCTGAGATACTTGAACTTCTTCACTTGGGGCAAGACCTCATTCCAGACCCGGAGGGTGCATTCCACCTCTTTTCGACTGAGAACCATGGCCTCGGACTTGGAAGTGCTGATTCTCATCCCAGTTGCTTCACACTCAGCTGCGAATCGCTCCAGTGAGAGCTGAAGGTCCTGGCTCGATAAAGCCAAAGGACAACGTCATCTGCAAAAAGCAGAAACGAAATCCTATGGCCACCATACCAGAACCCCTTAACACCTTGACTGCACCTAGAAATTCTATCCATAAAAATTATGAACAGAACCAGTGACAAAGGGCAGCCTTGGCGGAATCCAACCCCCACTGGAAATGAATTCGACATGTTGTTGCCAATGCGGACCAAGCTCCAGCTCAGAGACCGAACAGCCCATAGCAACGGGTCCGGTATTCCATATTCCCGGCGCACACTCCACAATATAGCCCAAGGGACACAGTTGAAAGCCTTCTTCAAGTCCACAAAGCACATGTGGACTGGATGGGCAAACTCCCATGCCCCTTTCAGGATCCTGTAGAGTGTGTAGAGCTGGTCAAGAGTGCTGCAGCTGGGACGAAAACCATATTGTTTCTCCTGAATCCGAGGTTCAACTATCGGCGGGATCCTCCTCTCCAGTACTTCTTAATATTCAGGGCAGATCTCATCCACCCCTGGAGCCCAGCCACCGAGGAGCTTTTTAACTATGCCCCAGTGACACTTCCACTATGTAACAGTGTTTGTGGAGTACTGCTTCTCCCTCCTGAGGCACCGCATGGTGGTACAGAACCTTTTTGAGGCCAACCACCGAACTCCGACCACACCTGAGATTTTGCATCTGTGACAGCCCAGGCTGCAGCACGTTTGGCCTGTCAGTACCCGTCCGATGCCTCAGGAGTCCTACAGGCCAAAAGGACCTGATAGGCTTCCTTCTTCAGCTTCACAGGCCCCCTCACAGCAGCTGTCCATCACCTGGTTCGGGGGTTGCCTCCACGACAGGCACTGATGACTTTCCGGCCACAGCTCTGAGCTGCTGCCTCAATAATGGAGACACAAAACATGGCCCATTTGGACTCTATGTCCCCGGCCTCCATTGGGATGTGGTGGTAGCTCTGCCGGAGGTGGGAGTTGAA
>JAOUQZ010034819.1:0-14220 GCA_028564935.1 Neosilurus hyrtlii
TTTTTTTTTTTTTATTAATATATATATATATATATATATATATATATATACCCCCCATTTTCTCTTAATTTTAGTCCAATCCAATTTCCACCCTTCAAGTATTGCCTTCCTTGGTGACCACCAACTAGAGAGGCGTAAGCATGCACATGTTCCCTCTATGACATGCAGTGCTAACACCTTCCTCTTTACGAACTGCTGCGATTGCGTATTTGGGGTCGGAGAGAAAGCACTCTCCGTCTTTTCGTACAAATGAGCTCACAGACCCCCATGATTAGCTGGTGATTGCTGTGAGTGACAGGGAAGTGAACATATGCCATCCCTCCCTCCCGTGAGAGCTCGGTCAATTAGCTTCCATAGACTCCCGGTCACGGATAGACGTAGCATCAATCCAGATTCAAACTTGCGGGTTGATAGTCACACACCGTGTCGATGCGCAAAGGTTGCTTTGTTGTGTTCGAGAAATGCAGTGCTTTGCTAAACTTCTGATTCATGCTCATTAGCTGTGAAGCAAATTAATATTATGAACCCAGAGAGAAATTGCCATATTTAGAACATAGACAACTGTTGGCTCGTCTCCTCTCAACAAGAATTCACGCCAACTATCAAAGAACTGTGGCAGGACTGGTCTCTGCGGTTAGCAAACCACAGTACATCGAAGTTGACACTAAAATCAGAAAACTGCATTTTTTCTTTGGTAAGCTGAAATGTATTTTCTTTAAAGGTGCTGTGCAGCTGGCCTCACCTCTGTCTCAATAATATTCTGGTATAAAACAAAGTTCTTAGTTGTCTCACTAAGTGCATATTGTAAAGGTCCTGAGGCTATAAAAGTACACCAGATTATCACTCCATAACCACCATGCTTAACTGTTGGTGTAAGGTGTTTGTGGTGATATGCTTTACTTGATCCTATGTCATTTCATTTCATAGTTATTGCATTAACGATCCTTCAGCAGCCATATATAGAAAAAGTGACCTTGAGACCTTAGAACAAGGTTTAGGTGACCCATATACTATCCAACACTATTTGCACATACCTACTATGTTCCAACTACATACCTACTATGACAGCAAATATTGAACTGTTTGTGATGTAATCATGACAATGTCACACTGAGGCCTACTATGACAAAGAGGTCTATAACAACTATATAAGTGCGAAGTTCCAGAGGAACTAACCAACTGCACGCAACCACTTAATCTACCTTTGTGACGAGGCTGCGTGAACAATCACAAACAATCTTCATCTGCAATCTCTCTGTGTCTCTATATCTCAGCATTGTTGTACGGATCACCTCTAATAAAACAATAAAGCAATTCTTGACCTGGTTCATTCCGAACATTTCGGAAGCTCACACCAGTCCATCACAAATTGGGGGCTCGTCCGGGATCGAATAAGTTTGTTGGTATTGAGCCGTTGAGTGTAACACAATGTCTGAGTTATCAGACTTCCTAGCAAATCCTTCCCTAGAGGTTCTGGTTCGTTTCAACAAGGAACAACTGAAGAACATCGCTACGACCCTTGAGATTGACGTGAAGGAGTCAAAGAGGAAAGATGCCATCAAGAACACAATATAAAAGGCTTTAATGGAAAGAGGTCTGCTACCAGGAAAATTGACACAAGACCAGAGTGACACCAAGAGCACCTCAGAGGAAACTATAAAGGGCGAAGGTGACTCTGACGACTGGCGACCCCCGAGGAAGATTACAACGACTGCTAAGGGTGAAGACAGAGAGGCTAATATTAATCGAAGACCTCAAGGGAGATGTGCGTGACAACCTCAGAGCTAAACGAAGATGACTTAAGTACGGTTCAAGAAGCTGCCGCCTTAGCTGATAGCTATAGTCTTACACATAAGGAGTTGTTTGTGAAGAGAAGCGACGGCTATGACAGACCAGGGCCGTACACTGATCGAACACCTGAGTCCTCTGGCAGCCCTCATCAGTCCAGTGTCCAGGAGAAGAAACCACAACAAAACCAAACCAGGTCAAGTCCTACATGCAACTACTGTAAGAAACGGGGCCATGTAATGAGTGAGTGCTACGCTTTAATAAAGAATAGACCAGATAACAAGATAAAACAGTAGCAATTGTCTCCTCTAAAACGCCTCCCAAAACTAATAGCATAGTTCTTAAAAATGATGTCAGGCAGTCTAACATTAGAAAGAGTATGTCCCTTATGTGTCCGAGGGCACCGTGTCACTCACTGGCACTGATAATCCTACACCTATCAAGATATTACGAGATACTGGGGCGGCTCAAACTATTTTACTAAAAGGGGTATTACTCTTAGATTCGAGTTCGGCCACCGGTCACAGCACCTGAGGGGAACCCATACACCAAATCCTATGGCACTTCATTCCAAAGTTATTGCACCAACAACTGGTACAGACAGGCGGAACCAATTTCTGTACCTCCCGCTCTGCTCACCTTCTTTTTTCAGGAAAAAAAACTAACCCTGTTACCCTTAGCTAGAATATGAGGTGCACGTATCTTTATCATCTGTTCCTATGTGAACAGCCAAAGAGCTCTGACCAAAAACCCAGATGATCAAGGACACACAATCCTGATTAAAAAGGAAAAGGTTCCCAAAAGTGCAAGTCTGATTTTTCACTTGCCAATTAGCGATCACACAGTCAACATGTTTTGCCAAGCACAATATCTGAGTGCTCACTAACGCAGACCATGCCAATAACTTAGTGTGTGATAACAGCAAAGTAAAAGCAAGATCAACATGTCGGAGTAAAGCTTATAAAGTACAAACATATACACAGACTGAAGATATGTTCAAGGACTACTTCCAAAATCTATTGGAATGCACCTGAGGTAGGAATTTATTTAAAAAACAACATAACTTTTTGCACGATCCTTTTAACAAACACACAAACATATTCTGATTACACACAAACTCCATAAAAACATAACCAACTTCGCAGAGTTAAAATAAACTACTATAATTCATTAATGAGAGCCATAACAAAAAATCTTAAATGCAACAATTGATATTTTGGACCGGACCAGTGAGGACACTATCGGACTATACAGCAAGAGGAACGGTGAAGGAAGAGAAGATGATCAGGTTCAGAGTTACAGTTATGCTGATTCTTGTGGTTGTCGAGTTTCAAAAACCAAACATTCACTTTCATAAAAACAAGCTGTTCGGAGGCGTTACAAAGACAAGAGCTCTTCCTTATAAACGAGATCCTTCACTTATATATAAACAACAAAGAAAGTCAAGTAATTTCGGTGTGTATTCATATATATGGGTACATGACAAGTGGAGATCAAACAGTAGGTTTTTTTGTAAAACGCTAATTTTTAAAAAAATTTTCATGAGATTCATTTTCAAAGTCTGCATTTTCCTAAACTGTTATTGTTCAGCAAATAATTTTTCTTTTTTTCACTATCTGTGAAAGTTTTTCTGACAGGTTCAGACATAAAATCATGAAGTAGTAAAAATATTGTTCTCAAGTACAAAGTACTTTCTAAAAACTATCTGTAATAATATGTACATGCAACTTATTCACAGCTGATTTCAATTTTATTCTTTAACTGAAGCTTTTTTTATGTCACGCTAGTGGAATTATCTTATAAAATGATATCAAGATGAAAACAGTTTTCCTTCTAAAGTTAAATTGTTTGTTGTTTATAAAAAACATAAGGCCTGGATTATGGCAGTTTATGACAGTGTTTATCTGTCTGTATGATATGACTGTAATATCTGATGGACTGCCTGGTTCTTCTTGACAAAAAAAGGACCCCTACAGAGGTCTATGAAACTGCCTGTTTAAAAGAACATGATCTTCCGTGTGATGCCACAGGAAAGCATTTTCTTTCAAAAATATACTTTTTCTGTGATTATTATTATTATTGTTGTTGTTAGGAGTCTTGTGTGTTTAAACTTTGTGTGTTTACATTGGTAAATATGTATGACTTGATGCCAAAAGCCTTTGTGAACATTTATTTTTAGAAATGTTATTTATTTTATATATGTTCCTATTTCATGCATCATGTATTAGTCACACCACAAGCCTGCATGTTTACCACAAAATAAAAACAATACATATCTTTAATCAAAAAGTAAAACACAAAAACATTCTAAACATACACCTACATACATACATACATACATATATATATGCACACACACACACACACACACACACACACACACACACACACACACACACACACACACACACACACACACTACAGGGCTTTCACATTGTTTCTGAGTAGCAGGAGAACCACTAAACGTTGCAGGAATCTCTGTCTTCATGATGTCATCGTCACCGTTAATCACCTTAAAAAGGACCCAGAAGGCGACGCTGAACTGAGGATCCATCATAAGAGATTGACGGACACGCGTGTCCCTGCACCGGCTGTGTGTTTGAATTAAACTTATTCAACGCACGTATTGTACTGAACCTGCCCTTCAAATGTAAACAAAACAAATCCAAGTGCTTTCTTTCTTTTTTGAAGACTTTTTCACGCTTTTTTCTCTGTATATTTTACGAGTAACCTCTTGTGATTGTCTCTCGTCCCGTGGGTCCGGGTGAATTAGTTGTGTATTCATGAGCTGTTCATGTCGGGTCTGAACTCAGCTTTGGCTTATGGGACGGCCGCTATTTCAGCCTGCACTATTGGACTGAAGCTGAAACACTGACGTGTGTGTGTGTGTGTGTGTGTGTGTGTGTGTGTGTGTGTGTGTGTGTGTGTGTGTGTGAGAGAGAGAGAGATGGAGCTGCCCGTAAAAACCTGCACCTTCCTCCGCGATGCGTTCGTTCCATGTCAGATCAGAGCATAATTACCTGGAAGAGGTTTTTAATAATTAAATCTTGGGGTTTAGTATCAATTTTGGATACAGTAGCAGACGAGATCAACTTTCCAACTCACGCTGATAAGTGAAAATCCTGCATCATATCAGAGGAGGGGTTATGTGGGGCACAAGACTCGGGTAGACGGACACCACCCAGCCGCCGGCTTAATTTGAAAGCCCTGTATATATTACCTTTGCAGTATAAACATTATAGCAGAATCTCTACCAGTGGACACTTTAAACCTCAAGGACAATATATACAGTCATACCATCTATCCCTATTAGAAATGAACAGGTGAACAAACCAACTGCCTGGGTGAGAAGAAGATAAAACGTCTAGACTATTTGTTTTTCTTTCATAGATTATCGGTCAACATTCAGGCTCAGGAAACTGACTCACTTTAGACTTTAGCAAACAAAGTTTTTATTTGGTATGTATATTTAAACAAAATAAGCTCAGCAGTGGTATAGAACCTTACAATGACATTTCACTTGCTGGATTTTCTCAGTGTTTATTCATATTTATTTGTTTCAGATTCTGACATGGTAGTCTGTCATCTGTCCATGTTAGTCAATCTATTGTGTACGAGCCAACGAGCCCAGTGTATCAGAACGAAGAATTCAGAAGGAATCCTGCATGTTCTAGTCACAGTGAGGCGTGTCACACCACGGCCAAGCGTATTTTGTTTAAATATACATACCAAATAAAAACTTTCGGTTTGCTAAAGTCTAAAGTGAGTCAGACGACTCTCCTGCTGCCTGCTGACACAATACGCAATCACTTCACAATCCACCTGTCATGATAATCATTTACACGTCATGTGAAGGAAACCTACACAGCTTACAATCAAATGTTGGTCAACATATTTGTTAACATTTGATAACAAATGTTGGCAGGCTTGCCAACCAAGGGCACGAACACAACATGCAACCACAGACGCACCGAAGTGCGCATGTGTTAACAGGAGTGCAGCCTTTCCAGTTGCTCCTGCCCGTCCTGTACTTTTAACTCCTTTTTCTTATTTACTTTTAACTTTTTTTTTCCATGTTCTTATTAATTTCTTGCTCATAAGTAGCCACTTGCTCAATTACACAATCTCCTTCGGGATCAATAAAGTATTCTGATTCTGAGACACATTCTTCGAAAAGAATAAGGACTACGGCAGAGTTTTATATTTTTACAATCACTTGGGTCTTTATGACTCTTCTTATCAATTTCCACATACTCCATACGCCACATCTGGATTTCTAGAATTGAAATTAATTTTTTTTTTTAAACAAAGCAAAAAGGAAAGTCCACAGGGATCCAGACGCTCCTGCTGGCTTGACCATTTGACATGTCCAACATATATAAAAAGTGTCACCGAAACAAGGTCAGTGTGACCAATATACAATCCCACCCTGTTCAGCAGACCCATACACCAAATTTTGGTGATCAGGTCATTTCCTTTTAAAATTATCACACTTCTGAGCCGTGCAGATGGACAGAACCGATTTCTAAAGCGCACGATCCACAGAAGTTCGGCGGCGGTGGCGGGAGCTTGAAAATATTTTCTCTCACTCTGGACCAACGGGGTGCAACTTCTGCAAGAAGCAGTCTAACCTGTTTTAAAAGTAACATAACTTACTGTATTTCAAGCGAGGACACGAGCTGGAAATCTTTCAACAGTGCATCAGCGCATTCACTGAGCACGTTATAACACAATCAGACCTGCATGGTCAAACCACAACCCCCACGCCACAATCACAACACGCGCACACACACACGCACGCGCACACACAGGAAACACTGCAAAATCAAACACTCCCCTAATAAGTAAACAATACCCAGTCTGTCAAGCTGTCAGAAAAACTCTGTTCAAACCCAGAAAAACTCTGAAGTTAAAATACACTTCAGCTCCAGTCAATAAAGCATTATAAACCACAGTAGTACCCAATCAACATCTCTAATATCTCCCCAGTATAGAAATTAAAGTAATACCTCAAAACATGTAGCTGCGAACATCGTGTCCTTGAAGGAACTTTATTAAACAGCCACCTCATACACACGTGAACAACACAGTTTTATGATCTGGAAACACCAGCACAGAGCTGCACCATTTTAAATGTTCACATATAAAAAAAACAATGTTGAAAACAGAAATCCCCAAAACAAATGCATCAAAGGTAAGAGCACTGCACTAAGATCTCAAACCCTCGGGCTATGCAACACCTGGTTCATGGCCATTCGAGTAGGGTACAATCAACTGGCAGACACTTTGATCCAAAATAATTTACACGTAAGACAGATCACCACAGTGGTGTTTGAAAGTATGTGAACCCTTTTAGAATATTATATATTTCTGCAGAAATTACTTTAAACTTCTTCACACAATATAAGACTTGCTTTTTTTTTTTTTTCTAACACAATTATACAATTGAGACAAAAAAAATATTGTTTATGATTTGTTTATTAGGGAAGATTACCCAGTATTACATATCTGTGAGTGGCAAACTTAAGTGAACCTCTAGGAAAGTGAAAGTAGATCAGCCAATGGCATGACAATCAGGAGTGAGTGCACACCGTTTTATAATTTTTTTTAAACTGATCTTCACAACATTTTTGGGTACATCATAGCGTTTACAACAGAAATATTTTAGACTTCAGAAAAACAGTTGTTGACGATGGAGACGGTTACAAAACCGTCACTAAAGAGTTTATTTTTTTATATAGGAGAAGTTAACACTGCTTTTTTTAACCACCTTATGAACATCCGAATCAAAGTCCCAACAGAAATATAGAAATGTGTGAATAGTTCATGTAATAAAACCCACAGATGTCCTAAAGTTGAAGCTGTCTTGAAGTCAACGTTCAGAACTGATCAACAGCTACCACGAGCATTTCATTACAAGTTTAGTTATTACAGCACAAGGGGTTGTATAACTAAAGGCTCACATACTTTTGCCACTCACAGATACGTACTATCAGATCATTTTCCTCAATAAACTAATGACCAAGTGTGATTTTTGTCTCACTTGTTTATTCAGGTTCTCTTTATCTACTTTTAGGAGTTGTGTGAAAATGTGATGATCTTGTCCGTCATATTTCTACAGAAACTCTTAAAATTCTAAGGGGTTCATAAACTTTCCAGCACCACTGCTGTTTAAATGGATCTTTGAGATTTGGATTAAAACCTTTAGATTAATAGACCATCACCCAGTTCCATTACAGAAAACCTGACCACCTCACTCATAGCTCAAGTACCACACCAATTACCCTGAATTCAATTTCATTTTGTTACTGTTGTGGTATTTTCCTCAAACCAACTTGCCTGTAATTTAGTATTAGTACTAACATTTCAGAACCTGTTTTCTTTCTATCAGCATTTATCCAATCCCAAAGATGGCCAACCAGTCTGACCAGCTCAGTCTGTGTTTATGGCAACAAGTAGTTGGTCAGATCACTCAGATATTTTCAGCATTAACAGCACAACTTGTGACCATTAAACGATCATCCTTTATTATACAGTCACGCCTGTTACCTGATGAGACACCTACCTGTTAGTTCTGCTTTGAGTATCCTGGAACAATCTTTCCCAACGATAATTTCACCTGGATATACCACACCTCGAGGTTCCATTCACTACTGAATATCTTGTGTGTGTTCTATCTTCCATTATCAGTCCGTTTTGGATAAATAAAAATATTTTCTGGTGGAAAACAACCCATTAACCCATTACTCCCTGAACAAAATTCAAATTAGTGAAGGAAGTGAACGTATAATTTACACAGCATATACTAATATATATAATTTTACTTTCTATATATCAAGTACTAGTCTACATCCGGAAGTTGATGCAGTAGTTAAATTTTATAATTTTAATAATGTATGTATTGCAGTCTAGTCAGTTAAATTGTTACAATGGTTTACTTGAATATTTTTCGCTGCATGGTTTCTGTCATGTAATATGGATATGACTTTAGCGCTTCTTATTCTGGTACTTGTCTGGTTACATGTACAGTACTGTGGTCTTAAAAATAATAATAATAATATATACACATACACACACGTGCGTATATATGTATACACGTTGTGATTTGTACTGGGACAAAATAAAATCAATAAATCGTTTCTCCACTGAGGGGCATTAGAGACACCTGGCCCAAAACACTGGGAAAGACAGTGAATTCCCTCAAATAAGAATCTCTGTAAGGCTAAAATTACAGATTTATTCCTCTTTAAATCCCCCTCACTATCCACTCACTATGCTCCAAAAGTACTGCTCTTCCACCGTTTCCCCTACTGAACAACATCTACTGGACAATTTAGGATAACGGGTGGTACTTATAACGAAAACGTGGATTTAACCAAGAACAGAACCTGTTTGGACCAAGGTTAAGACAGACCTTACAGAAACCCTACTAGGCTTTTAGAGCACCGGAAGTTCCGGAAGCATCCAGAAGTTACTCGCCATCACCGTTAAAGCTCAAAGTGAGACATCGTCCTGACCCCGACTCTTATACGTAAGGTCTTCCCAGCAGTTATCTTTACCTGACGCTGTACGGACAGAAGAGCTATGGGTTATAATCACACTGTCCTGTGTCTCCCGGTAGAGGACGAGTTCCCTATACGGTCCGACTCCCCGAGCCCCTTTTTCTGGTCACCTTCACCTCAGTCTGGGACAAAACGGAAACACAAATCTTATCTGGAAAGCAGCTTTGGGACAAGGTTCATCATTATGAGCACTACATAAATAAGTAAAACTAAAAAAGGATAATCATTTGGTATACAACAAGCACCTGTCATGAGATATTTATTATTATTGTTGTTGTTGTTGTTGTTGTTGTTCCTAACAACATGATTAATACATACGCTGAACAGGATATATATCTTGTAGTGCTGTGTGGGTAAGCAACACTGTAATAAACTGCTAAATTACGACATTAAGAGATGTGTTTTGCATGTGTGTCTCTTAGTGTTATAAAGGTTTTCTTGAGGAAATGATGACTTGTTTACTTTCACCTCAGCAGAAGAACGGTTCGTCACATTAACTCCATAACTCAGCACAACTAAGCTAGCTAACTTATAAACTGTTCACTCCAACTCTCCTCTCGAGCACGGAGCTGTGTTAGGCGGCACTGAGCCGTGTGTAGCCGTTATATAATCATTATTACCTGTAATAACGCCGTTAAGATCATCTATTCAGCACTTAACTCCTACAACACCCTGAGGAAGCAGCGCGCGAGCACTTTGTATGGGCTAGTTCTGCTAACAATGTCCGCTGTGCTAGCTTAGCTTCCTCAGCCGCGCACTCACACACACACACACACACACTCGCTCGGGTTAGCCTGCTAGCGACGCTGGAAACACAGAGTTAAACGGCTCGGAAGGTGGTAAGACAAAGCTGTGGATGTGTCCAGACTCACCGGGATGAAGTTTGTTAAACGGGGGTGTTGGCAAAACTTTGTTGAAGAGAGAAGGAGAGAAGGAGAGAGACACTGCTGGGTTTCACAGCGATAGCAGGAACCGCTTCACACGCACCTCGCGCTGCCTCGCGCTCCTGAAACCGCGCTCGCGCAGAGCAGGACGCACTACTATGTAAACAAATGTGTTCATCCGCTCTAGGAACTATAGGAAGCTCGCGCGTCCCCGCTTTCTTCGAACCCAGCACCCGTGAGCCGCGTGCTCGAATCCCTCGATGGCGTTCCAGGAGCACGTGACGTCCTGTCCGGATCTGCTCCTGGTCTCGAAGTTCTGGAAGGATGGCTAGTCAAATCGTGACGTCATATTCACCTGCTATGTGAGAGTCACTGAAAGTGAAAGCACTGAGGGATGGACCCAACATCCATCCATCCATCCCTCCATCCATCCATCCCTCCTTCACATCACATGAATCAAGTAAACAATCATTTCTGAGGGGGAATAAAAAATTACTCCAAAATAAAACATTACCAAGTGCTTACATTTTTAATTAAAAGGATCTTGCCTGCTTCTGCTGGGGTCAGAGTGAAGCTGAAGCCTATTTCAGCCAACTGGGCAACACAGGAACAGGCCCTGAACAGCCCACCAGACCATCACAGAGCCAACACACACAACCATTCAAGCACACTCACAGCTCGGGTCAATTCAGAACAGATAACCAACCCAGTAGGATCAACCATGGAGATAATTCATCCATTCATTCTCTAAAGCGCTTAATCCTAATTAGGGTCGCGGGAAGGCTGGTGCCCATCTCAGCCGACTCTGGGCGAGGGCAAAGTACACCCTGGACAGCTCGCCAGGTCATCGCAGACTACAGAAATAATTCATTTATTATGACTTACTTTTCATTTCTCCTTTTATTAAAGTGTGTACATGGCCCTTTTTATATGATTTATATTTAATCATGTACATGTTGAAACCGGAGCCTATCTCAGCCAGCCCTGGGTGGAGGAGGAATCAGCCCGGAACAGATCACCAGGCCATCGCAGGGCCAACACACACACAACCATTCACATTCACACTCTGCGGCAATTTGGAACATCCAGTTAGACTGATGTGCATGTCTTTGGACTGTGGGAGATAACCGGAGTACCCAGAGGAAACCCACGCTAGCACAGGGAGAACATGCAGACTCCACACAGATACGCCCTCGCGGAGCCCAGGACTCCAATCCAAGGCCTTCTTGCTGTAAGGCGGTTGTCCTAACCTCCACGCTGAGTAATAAACATGATGAAAAGGTTAACTATAAATAAACTATTTTAATACAGTAATAAATTAAAAGGTAACATGAGGAAAACTCTGGGAGCAGGCGGGGCTTCACGTGGAGTCTGGCGCCACCCTGTGGTGAACTGGAACTGTTATATAATAAGTTCCGTAACATGGAACATAAACATTAAATGAGACAACCATACAACACTTTTTATGTCCTCAAAAATGCGTCTTTATTCAATATCTCAAAACCTATAAGCAAAAAAACAAAAAAAAATCGATTTACACAATAACTGATTAAATACATGAAGATAAACCAGAATATTCTACGAGTGAGACCCTGGGAGAACACAAGGCACCGTTCCAGAAGCATAAACCATCCATTTGAGGTCTCACATCCTGACTGGGGGCCCTGAATTTACTGACAAGAATATTCAGAAAAATAAACATATCCATTTCTGTACTCGTGTTTCATAAAAAGATGAAAAGTAGGTATGAAAAGTCAGCCACATGCTCATATCCACTTTCACATAAATGCCCATTAGGACAAACCCACAGTTGTGCTTCCAGTGCATTTTCACATGAGTTACCCTGGTCAGAACCGACCGGGTCTTCTTGTAGTTAGTTTAGGGATGTTTTATATTTGACAAACATTAAAAACAGCACACAGTAAGGACGGATGTCTGAAAAGACCCATAAACACTGATTAGACCTTACATTGATGGCAAGACTGATCTAAAGCTTCTAATGTGCACTAAACAGATCACATCAGACACGAGGAGAGGCGCTTTCAGATGTTTCGAACTTACACCGTGAGAGCCAAGAGGGGGGGGGGGGGGAATGGGGGGTGTCAATCTCTTTGGTGTAGAAAAATAAAACAGATCCATTCAACCCATTTAAAAATGTACACAGGTATTTATCAGTTCCTTAATTCCACCGTATAAGAACTTCTGCCATTTCAAACAATGGTACAGCATGAGACAAAATTCAGAAAAGAACAATTCATACAGTATGGCCAGAGAGAGAGACAGAGACAGAAAGAGAGAGAGAGAGACACAGACAGAGATAGACAGAGAGAGAGAGAGAGACAGACAGAAAGAGACAGACAGAGAGAGAGAGACAGGGAGAAAGACAGAAAGAGAGACAGAAAGAGAGAGAGCGAGAGAGAAAGAAAGAGAAAATGTTAAATAAGTGCATAAATTACAAAATTCGTTCTAGATTAGTAATTTAAAACTAGGAAACATTCTAACTGCATTACACACAAAACCACTGACATGGACAAGAATGTAAATACAAAAGGGTCAATTTCATCTGAAATCCAATTAACAAATTAATAAAGGTGCTAAAAAAAGGCAAAGCAACTGGATTACATCTCAGGCTGAAGCAATAATAATAACAATAATAATAATAATAATAATAATCATTGATATTCAAAAATGTGCAACACGTTTGCATAAAATATAAGAGCTCAGGTTCTGCTCTCTAACCTAAAAGGTGTCACAATTTCGTGGTTGAGGAAATATCAAGTTTCTAACATGGCAAACAGAGAAAAGCAGCAATTACATTACTGGGTTATATTTGACTGGAAAAAAAGGGGGGGGGACCAGAACAAAACACAAAAAAAGGTTCTGGCAGCATTACTCTACTGTGACAAAAATACTCTGCTTTCCATGTGAACTATGAGGGGGGGCTGAAAAGTTCATAGGCTGATTAAGAAAGATTAATTCCAGACCAATGAAACTTCAGAGCTTCAACACCAAAAGCACCGAAACACTCTGACACCGCCTGGAGAACTGCCGAGCGCAGGGGATTGAAAAATAAACCACATTCGGTCAAATTTGATCACTGCATCATAATCAGCCTATGAACTTTTCAGCCCAGCCTTGTATATAGAATAGATATTAGCTAATGTCTCCACAGGAAGCTATCAGCCATGACCACATTTCACTCATCAGCCACAAGGAATTTCTGCAGCCCAAGTTTAAAATACCTAAAATTAGACCTGATCTGTAACAAATGATTTCAGTTCCTGCAGATAGAGCAGTTAAACACTTCTGATCGGGAATGAGGAGGAGCTGTTTCTTTTTCTCAGTCCATTTTTTAGGGACGGCCGAAAGACGAGACGATGAAAGGAAACAGTGAATGTGCAAAATCTGCTAATGTCTTGAACGACCGCCTTCAAATGCATGGTGCTCCTCATGCGCTGAAAAAGAAAATGGAAAGGTTTAACTGGACGAGATAAAATCCACACGGTTACTGTTCATAATCACTGAACAACTAACGAAAAGTATATTAAAAGAAAACAGAAGAGATAAACAGAGATAATCCTGGACACTGTACACCAGGGGTGTCAGACTCATTTGCACTGAGGGCCACATCATTAAATTTGTAGGAAATCAAGGGCCGAACAACCACTGAACATAAAACATAAACATAAAACATAAAAGGGCAAGCATGAAATCCACATGGCAAAATGACGGGTGTATATTTCTCCTCTTTTTCTTTATGACAACATTTCACAGTGACAAGCTTGGAGTCTTTCTTGAGTCAGGAATGAGCTGTTTGTTTGAAATAAGTTGTCACCACCTAGTGGGTGAATGATGAACTACGTTTCATGGTAAGGGGTGATGCACATAACGTATGATGATCACATTCTTTAGAGCAGGGGTCACCAACACGGTGCCCGCGGGCACCAGGTCGCCCCCAAGGACCACATAAGTCGCCCGCAGGCCTG
>JAOUQZ010034839.1:0-14219 GCA_028564935.1 Neosilurus hyrtlii
TTATCTCACAATCTGTTAACGGCTTTCATGGCCTTCACTGAAGCTCATGTCTGAACGATTATTTAAAAAAAATTATACAGGCATCTGTTGTATTATTTAAATTTGCTCATTCGATGTTATCTGCGAGGTGGGGCCAATCACTGTCATGTCTACTGATCTGGAATTTTTGAGATTAGAAGAATAGCTGAGAGCACATCATGTTTGCTCTGCCTGCTCATAGGTGACTAAAGGTCATGGCAGTCCAGCGCTGTTCCTGGCACACACCTAAAACATTCACCATTCGCTCATTTAGGCCTGACCACTTAATCCTGTCAGGGTCACGGGGAGGCTGGAGCCTATCTCAGCCAACAACGGCCGAATGCGTGGTACACCCTGAATGGCACGGTACACTATCGCAGGGCCAACACACACAACCATTGACACACTCACACCTTGGGGTAATTTGGAACAGCATATTAGGCTAATATGCATAGTGTTGGACTCTGACAGGAAACCGGAGTCCCCAGAGGAAACGCATGCAAGCACAGGAAGAACAAACACCACACAGAGCTCGGGCTCAAACCCAGGACTCCTTTGCTATGATGCGGACCACTCTCTAAGTGTGTACGCTTGATTAAGTCTGCCGGGTCGGTGTTCTTCTTTTATTTTGTTAACAGCAGTATGTGATGTTTAACAGATGTCAGAGGGCATTGTGGGTAATGAAGATAGTCAGCCTCAGGATTACTAACATTCCTCAGCACAACGAAACACAATCACACTACCAAGCCAGGCTGGGGAACCAAAGATAATACGTCTTTCGTGATAAGGGAGCCCTGTGGCTGCAGCTGTACGGCAACAAGTTCATAACTAAAACTATCCTCAACATATTTTCATAACCTCAAAATAAACCCTCACAATATTACTTCTGAAAAGCAGATGTGTATTCATTTCCTTCTTTACTTTTCTTTAAAACACATACAGCACATGACGTGACTTGAATTAGAATATTACCAAAAAAACCCACATGTAACATTGTCCAAACTATCACATTTTCATATGCTAATTATATTATGTTTAATAAATTTATTTAAAAAAATTCTATTCCTTTTCGCTCGACAGACCAGCGCAGGACAACACACACTCACACTGAGGGTCAATTTAGAACAGCCAGTTAGCCTAATGTGCATGTCTTTGTACGGTCAGAGGAAACCGGAGCACCCCGAGGAAACCCACACAAGCACGGGACTCGAACCCAGGACCTTCCTGCTGTGAGGTGGATGTGTTAACCACTACACCGCCATAAAAATATTCATATTGAAATTCATTTCTCTTTTCCTATTCCATGTCCTAAACACCTTCATCTATTATTTTAGCAATTTTTTTTCCCCCGAACTGATTGATCCTTTATTAGGGTCGCAGGGAGGCGGGAGCAGACACTGGGTGAAGACGGGGTACACCCTGAACAGCTCACCAGTCCATCACCGGGCAACACACACAGAACCATTCACACTCACACGCTCACACCTGGGGGCAATTTGGAACAGCCAGCTAGCCTAATGTGCATGTCTTTGGACTGTTGGAGGAAACTGGAGTACCCTGATGAAACCCATATAAGCACGGGGAGAGCATGCAAACTCCACACAGAAACGCCCTCGCCGAGCCTGGGATTTGAACCCAGGACTTTCTTGCTGTGAGGCGGACATGCTAAACACTACATCACAGTGCCGTCCTTTATACATTTTGTTAGTATTAATATTCATGAGTGAAATGGAAATACCCATGTCTGAGTGTCCTAACGTCACCCCTCTCCCCTATTAAAAAAGTTTTTTGTTTTAATAAGGAATGATTCTGAAATGAAATAAAATTAAAATAAATCAAATAAAAAGCAAATTTCTTTTCTATTTTCTTCTGCAGCATCTTCATCACTTGAGATACGCTACAAAATATATTTACATGTAATTATCCTATTGTGATGACTTGTTATAATTTTAGGATGGCATGGCGGCGTAGTGGTTAGCACGTCTGCCTCATATCAAGAAGGTCCTGGGTTTGATTCCGGACTCGGCGAGGGCGTTTCTGTGTGGTGCATGCATGTTCTCCCCATGCTTGGTTTCTTCTGGTTTCCTTCGACAGTCTGATAACATGCACATTAGGCTAATTGTCCGTTCCAAATTGCTCATGGGTGCGAGTGCGGTTGTGAATGAATGCGAATGGCGGTGTGTTGGCCCTGTGATGGTCTGTCGCGCTGTTCAGGGTGTCGCTCCGGTGCCCAGTGTTGGCTGAGATAGGCTCCAGTATCCCTGCAAGTGTCATAAATGTAACGATTTCTTTTCTTAATGCTTTTTATTACTTTCTTTGAGAGTCAATGTTACCTTTTTTTAAAATCTATTTTTATTGATTTTTTAAAAAAAAATAATTCTTATGAAATCTTTTTTAACACTGTTGGGATTGTTATATAGGCTAT
The DNA here is from genome assembly GCA_028564935.1 of Neosilurus hyrtlii. Lineage (NCBI taxonomy): Eukaryota > Metazoa > Chordata > Actinopteri > Siluriformes > Plotosidae > Neosilurus > Neosilurus hyrtlii. The sequence continues at coordinate 2,444 of JAOUQZ010034839.1, forward strand.
AAATATGACACTGTTGCTCTTTATATCTTTTTAATATCTGTTTTCGAGAGACAAAGTCTGTTATTAAATGATTAAATATTTAAGAAAATATATTTAATTTTTTAAAATATTTTTAACATCATTAAATTGGATACAGACACTAAGAGGTTACGGCTTGTTTTTCACGGGCAATAAAAGTACTGTACTGTTTGATATGGTAGCAACGTAACAGTGGGTCGGTGGTATAGTGGTTAGGGTGCTGGGCTCATGATCGAGAGCGTTTGAATCCCTAAATCCCACCGTGCTAAGACCCCTGGGAAACTGAACCTCTGTCCACCCAGCAGTATAAATGGGTACCAGTAGAAATGCTGGGAATGTAAACTATGATTGACTAGCGTCCCATACAGGAAGAGCTGGATGCTTCACGCTAAGGAAACTGGGGATGAGCTCCGGCCTGGTGTAAAAAGCCCACTATGCTTTACCTTTACCTTTACAGAACAGTCAATAAAATCAAAATAATATGTAAAAACAAGAAATTGGGAACCGGAAGACAGAAATCAAATTCATATTAAATGCACAGTCAGTAAATAACACATAGCCCTTCCACTCTGAAAAAAAGGTTATTGCACTAATAATCCCAAACTGCCCCATGTCTCTCTTCTTCATTTCTGCAAACATTAAACACGCACACTCAGCCGAATTCCACTCTCCTGCAAGCAAGCATCGTACTTAAATGACACGAGTTAAATCCCCTGCTATTAGAAGCGACTCTATGCAAGTTTCTATGCACAAATCTGGAAAGTTTCCGCAGCCCTCTCATCACATTCCATTACTCCTCCTCTTCAAGGCCTGGCGTAGTGCCAGCACTCTCTCCTTTTCACCCTGCCCTTTTTTATGATTGTGTAAAAGCACAGCAGAAAAGCAACAACACCAAGAAGAACACACAAGAAATCTCAACTGTTTACTTTAACCACACACACACACACACACACACACACACACACACACACAGGTGCATTGTGTACTGACCCAGAGATCAAGCACACACACATACATACACATATATACATAAACACACTCACACACACACATAGGTGCACCCTGTACTGACCCAGGGAACAAGCACACACACATACACACATGCCCACAATGCACTGCACTCCTTAATCAGACCTCCTAGACCTTATTATATCCAGTAAGAGTGACCTGTTGCTCCACGGAGACATCCTCCAGGCCTGAAGAATCCGGAGTCCCCCGTAACCAGCTCAGTAACTGCCCCATGATTGCTGTCGGCTTGCCGTTTCTGTGTGGGTGTGTGAGTGAAAGTGTGTGTCCCTGCAAAACCTTTCTCACGCTGTGTGCCTCCTCTCAGAGAGGCTGCATGCTCCAAGCATTTGGGAGGAAAGAGGGAGGAGAGGAAAAGGAAAGAGGAGGGTTCAGAGCGAGGGGGGGTGGGGCCTTGCCTCTGAAATAGCACATGTACAGGGGGGTATACTTCTGATGTGGGCTAAATTAGGAACTGTGCTAAAGTTCTGCCAAGAATAAGAATCAGGTTTTTGATCTTTTTTGACGAGTCTTGATTTATTTGGAATGTCAGAGAGAGAGAGAGAGAGAGAGAGAGAGAGAGAGAGAGAGAGAGAGAGAGAGAGAGAGAGAGAGAAGGAACGATGTCACGATTCAGTGGGGATGGAAAAAAGAAAAAACAATCATCATCAACTCTTATCAACATTCCATAAAAGCCAAAAACTTCAATCAAAACAGTGTTTTCTCTCAGACACTTACGGGAACTGTGTAAAGGTACAGGCTGCACCAGTTGAACTCCGACAGTCCGAAGAGAAGAAAGCACACAGGGCCCTGCTGCGTGATTGTGGGCAGGAACTCTTACCTTCCATTCCTCTTTTCTGACAAGAGGTCACTTGTCTCTACCACAAAACAAACAAACTAGCAGCAGAAGTGCATGCATTCAAAACCTGCTTTATGCTTGATTCCACCATAAAGCTCTAATAAAACCTATTTGCAGCTTTTATTACTGGGAGCAAAGTTCAAGAGTCTCGTCCTCTTACTCCCTGTACGTGGGTGGAGGAACACTGAGGTGCATGGCCTGAACAATCTCAATACAGTGTGTGTGTTATTAATAAAGGGAGTGAACCAGGTTGTAACTGAACATTTCACTGGTTTGTTTGTTTGCTTGTTTAATTGTTTGCAACTTTACACAATAATTTATGAACAGATGTTTGGAGAAAGTAACACTCCATTAGAATTTGGAGAGGATCCGGTTTGAATTTTGCATCCAGAATTTTTTTTTTGTAAGATTATTTAACATTGTGAGATAGTTTGGAAGTTTGGTATAACAGCAGGTCCAGCAGGAGGTACTTGGCCTTCTTGTTCTTTTTTGCCTTGGCAGAGGTTTGCACTCTCCGAATATTTCTAGTTTAATAAATTCATTCACACTTATTATACAGGTCATTCTCATGAAAATGTATAATTTGTAATTGCATCTTCCCAAGGAATAATTTTCACAGAAATATTTGCAAAATATTTCCAAATAAACACTACGGAACAGAGTGTAATTCTGGAAAGTTTTGAAGCTCCAGCTTTTTTGAATCATAAATTACAGCAATATTAATACAGGACTGTAACAGAGTTAACGTGACAGAGTTGACAAAGTTTGTGGGGACATAGCTTCATATGCTCGAAACGCCAAAAGTGCCAAGAAGGTTATGTTAAAGATTGCTTTGTGTGTTTGTTGGTTTATGCAACATTTTATGTGTATTCTCATGGAATTTCTTAAAGCAGTGTGCAGCCATGAAGATGGAGGAAGAAGAAAGTCCTGACTTTGAACAAGAGGCAGGGCTACCTCCTATTCAGCCACAGAGCTCCAATCAAAATCAAGAATTTAATAGCGCTGTGGTTTGACACTTCCATGTAAAGTAACATAAATCCCAGTACCCACGTTTTTCAGTCCTGACACTATATACCCTGGTAATTTCACTGAAGTTACAAAAAGTACATATTTGTAACTTAAGCGGCGGCATCGGTTCATCTAGTACTGACAGCAAGATTTAGAGGAATGAGGTTTGTTCTCATTTCCTTGACAAAGAAACCAGTACTCATGAAACAAAGACCGTCCCACACCCAGGCATCACATGCCTGCAAAATGACACCACATATCAGGCATGAAGCAGATGATTAATGTTTACTGCTGAACACACCTGAGGGGAGCTCAATAGGCTTGTTAAACCTGCCAGAGCATCTTAAGTACAAATCTCTCTTTTGCGTTTGCATGATGTTATTTATGGATGCCTCCATGGGTGTGCATGTGCATTTGTACACATGAGCTTTTTTACAGCACATCTGTATATAGATGTGTAACAGTATATACACCATCGTATATAAGTGGGGTAGAGCCATTACAAGACCTTGACTTGTCCTGTAGTCAGTGTGTATAGTATGTGAGTGCCACTGAAAGAGGAGCTACTGCATGTATTTATAGTCACACACAGGACATGAGCACAGTCACGGGACATGGCAGTACCATCAGAGTGAACAAGCAAAAAACACAACACACACCAAAAAGCCAAGATCTGGAAAAATGGTTTTGTTTTTTTGTCTGGTTGATTGGCTGGAAGTCAAGCCTACTTTTATGAAACTTGGTGGAACGTTCTAATGTGGCCTACGGAAGAACACATTACATTTTGGAGTGGATCCAAGTCACATGGACCGACGGATCCACCAGTTTATTTTCACCTTCGCTAACGTTGCAAAATATGGCGTTTCGCCTTGGAGGAGGTCTTGCGCTCAATGATGTCATGCATCTTAAGATCCAGTAGATGGCAGTACAGTTCAATAGTGACAAAACATAGCCAAAATAGAAATGTAATGCCTCACAATCACAATCAACATTCATGTGTATCACTAATCCTGTCAGCTACACAGGTAGGAAACCATATCTGGACTTTCAAATGAGACAGTTACCTTTGACCTTGAGTGACCTTGAAAGCCATCTTTTAAATCCATCAAACAACAGGCGTTTCTCGCTAATTTGCTCATATCTACACACTATGGAGCATATCGTAGATGGAACATGGGTAATTAAAACCAGTACCCATATATGGCCTATTTCCTGCATGCTATCCATGTTGCGTGGTGGAGGTACTTTGCACTCTATGAGTGTACCTCAAGTTTTATTTATGTTTATACCTGCAATCTTTGTTATGTCTCTGGCTTGGCAATTCTGCTGTCTGGTCGACACACTACATTTACATTTACGTTTAGAGAAAATATCCAGAGCGACTTACATGGGTGATTTGAAGTCACTGCACTACAAGCACAAGATTAGATTCAACCAAACACAACCAAATGTAAATTCATTTATTGTAATACTGGGTAAAATATGTCACCGTGACATGTGAGATGAAAAATCATTTCACCAGATAGATTTCAGACTTGGGGGTTAGGTCTGTTGGGCGTTTTACATCTGAGCCTACTGGCTCAATAGAGCGAGAGCTTATCCTACTTCCTGTAGCGTGAAGCGACTAGGATTTCAACTCCTCCTGGATGGGACGCTAGTCCATCGCAGGTTATCCTTCCAGTATTTTTACTGTTACCTATTTATACTGATGGCTGAACAGAGGCGCACTTGTGGATAAGACCTTGGCCAGGGGTCTTAGCATTGTGGAGGTCTAACAGGCTAACATGAGCACCCTAACCAATACACCACCGACCCTGGTTGTTATAAGAATGCGAAACTTCCAGACGCAAAAATGCTAAACTTACCAACGATGCACTTTTCCATGCAGAAATTCTCAGTATTTGGCTTTCAAATCATTTTGCGCATCATTTAAATATTTTGATTAAGAGCGACAGAGCACAACGAGCCTTATAGCAGTAATAACAAAACTGATAACAATAACTCCCCTGTCTCACGGATAATCCACAACATTTAATATGACTATAAACAGATTAAAGGTACCGTCTAATGTGTTATATATATTTTAATAAGGAATAAAATGGTATAGTAATATGATATCAGAGAAATAAAACATATTATGCTACATAACCAGCCAGGCCACATCATCCCACCCGACTGATACTTGTTTTCCTATGATAGGACACCACATTGTGTTTTATAGCTTACAGATTTTAGGAATAAATGCTGTTATTACAGTAATCATCACACACTCACTCACTCTGGGGGCCAATTTGTAACAGCCAGATAGCCTAATGTGCATGTCTTTTGGACAGTAGGAGGAAACCGGAGTACCTGGAGAAAACCCACGCAAGCACGGGGAAAACATGCAAACTTCACACAGAAACTCCCAAGGCCAGGACTCGAACCCAGGACCTTCTTGCTGTGAGGCAGACCTACACCACTACACCACTGTTCAAATGCACAACTTTGAACAACACACAGGTTTACCGCCCCATACAGTACAGATATCCTGAGCAATTCATTTCAACAATAAGGGTCCATTCAAGTCAGTTAGGCTTTTTTTTCAACCAGGAAAAAAAAAGCTTATAAGAGCTCAAAGGTAGGACTTCATCAGAATAGTTTTAAATGTGAAACCTTTCTTTCTTATTTAAATTACCATTGCATTTACAAACATGGATATGAGATACAATGTAAACCCAACACGTCTTTCTGGTTTGGACTTCCTCAAGCTTCTACAGCTTTTCCTCCCTCTTTTTATAACTATGTGGTGAGACTCCAAAACAAGAGACTTGAATATATGATTGAAATGGTACTGTTAAGTGGTTTCATGCAGTAACACATTTCTACCAGAGGGGGCTCCAAATCCTTCAAAATATCCCCAGACTACTTCTTTAATCATATACTATGAATCACTATTGTTATATTTCAGTTTTGCCTAAAGACAAGTTCTCACAAACAGGATGCTAGTCATGATTCTTACCTTTATAAGCCAGACCAGTTTGCAAAGTTTGTCCAGGTAATAACTAAATCTGTGGGAATTACTTTTAATGACTGGTGTATTGTGTCATATACAGGTACTCTTGCATACTTATTCCTGGTGCCAAGAGTGATTGCCAGAAAAAATTCTAATGGTTCTGGTTGTATTTTTATTAATTACGGAGGTCAGAGTGACGTAGATGGAGGAAACATTAACGTTTCAACCAAACACTGCCCCATCAGACAGCTATCAGGTATTGTACATTAGATGGAGATGAAATTCTAAGAGCATAATATTACTAGCAAGCTCCACCAAGGAAGCTACATTTTACCGGTAGTTTGTGTGTTTTGTCTGTTAGCAAGGTTACACGAAAAGTTAAGTGCAGATTGTCATGACATTTCTACCTGTGGGAAGTGGGGCACTGGACAAGAAGGACTCCCCATCTGATTTCGGAGATGATCCGGATAAAATTTTGGATCTGGAATTGTTTAAAGTGTCCTTTAACATTGTGATTTTGACCTTTCGGTTCATATAAGGGGGATTGCTGGGCTTGGTGGAGGTTTGCGCTCTCTAAGTTCCTCTTGTATTGGAAGTCAGCTAGAGAAATAATTAATACAAGCGCACTCAGAGAGCACAAACCTCTGCCAAAGCTGCATTCAGATGTACTGCTGTTCCAAATATTAAGAGTCGTATTCTTTTATGCACAATCTGGAAGTGTCACTGTGTCTGTAGAATAAGTACCATGTTTGTACATAGGCTCAAGACATGTACGTAGGAGTGGCCTGAAGATAACAGGATAGAGATTCACACACACACACAACCAATGTACAAGCTGGAAACACCCTGAAAAAGGATAAAGACTTGGGACCGGACAGAAGACGGGGCTCACTTTGTCTGGTTGCTAGGAGAAGGAGGGTTTGGACTCATGAAGCCCGTGGCCATGATGCAAGGTCACATGTATTGTAATAATTCTGATGCATTTAATTTAAGTTCTCAATTGGGAACTGATCGTATCTGCTTGGTCTTTCACACATCAGCGAACACGCGGAACCGGTGAGGCCTAGAGAAGATGGTTCCTTACACTGCCTGCATGTGCTTTTCCTTTCTCAAACTCACACTGCTGAACAGATCGTTATCTTTATACAACAGCAATATTAGAGATTGGTGACTGTGTTATGACTGAAATTTCTCAGACAGATTAATCTGATCATACCTGAAACCTTGATGCATAAGTAAAACGTTCAGCCGGGTCTCCGCCTAGAGTGGAAATGTGCGAACATTGCTAAAGAAAGGGAAAGAAATTACTGTATGAAAGAAAGGAGCAAGATGAGAAAGAAAGAACGTTTTATAAATCCAGCCAACAGGTTTTAATATTTTTAAAGACTTGAGTGGGATCCGAATGTGATTTTTCCTCATCATAAACCCTCAGCAGAGATCTTGGAGGTTTTTCGATGTTTTACATCATGTGGTTTATTATAGTGTAGTTAGTTTCCCTGTATTTGCTCATAAACTCGGTTCTCACAAAATCATCAACAAACCAGAATGTTCACTAGTGAACCGTCCGTGTGTTTATGTTTTAATTTCGGTTTCAATCCATTTTGCATGAATACAAAAGTTTCTCGGTGAAACTAGCCCAGCTCATGGGCTTCGTATCTCTTATTAGCCTGGTTTACATCTTGTTTTGGTTCTGTGCCTGTTTACAATAACGTTAATAGGATCACGTGACCAGAGGAACAATCTTGCGGACGCACAATAACCTGGCCTCTTTAATTCAAATAATTGTTATTAATGGCTAATTGATCTGCAAATACACCCTTAACCCCTGTGTTCCAAATGAACTGTTTACAGAGAATATGGAATTAATTATGAAGGAGGGTCTAGCATAGAGCAAAAAAGTTCATCGCCTTATTTAAGACAAAGATCAGGCAGCCACATGAAGTTTCATATAAATAAAAACAACAACAAACTAACTAACAAAATACATTACACGTTAACTTATTGTGTATTTATTCTGAATAGGATGCAAGGTTTAAGCTGACTGGAAGTGATTTAAACTAGTAGTTTAAACTAGTCCTTAAAATATTTGAGCATGGGTTGCCAGATAGGTACAATACCCCTCAATTTCAATCTTCTCCCAATAGCATATGCAATACCACATAGAATAATATATAATATAGCAGAACTATATTACAGGAACATGGTTGCATGTTCAAGTGCATTGTATGAAATAAATCACAGGAAAATAAAGTGTTTTTAGTGTAAATGAATAAATTAGAGCTAACAGATACTACTGACTGATAAGGCCTATGAATATGAGAAAATAGGCTAACTAGTGTTGGTGATTTAGGAATTTATTAGCTTTATTTGACGAGATCTTGACATCTAGAAGCTACACGCCCCATTTCAGACTTTACCTTAGAGTTTAAAGCCCCAAATCTCTTATTTACTTACAGTTTTCTGCCAGTAAGCTGCATATGCCATTAGGCTGAATGATACCGACCCAGGAGAGGCAGAGGGAGAAGGAGGAGAAGGAAACGAAGAGGCACTCTTGCAGACTAGAAAATAAATAAACTTCTTCTCTTCATCCGGTACATTCCACTTGTGCCACTCCCGTCAGTGCGTGGCTGATTAACCAGTGTACTATGCCTGTAATAATGTAACACTACTTCTTTTATCCCTGGCTCATACTACACTGTCCCTCCGGTACAACTGACGCTGTAGTCTGCTTTTGCCCTGTAGTTATATTTTACTTGCCCTCACTACTTTCTGCCTCTGCAGGGTTGCGCAAGAGACTGGTTGCACCGTGGGAGTGAGTTAACAGTCAGAATCCACCTTCCTGAGTAACCCACATGCACAGCCCACTGCTCACCACCCCTCACCTACAATACAACATGTTATGCATTCTGCAGCGCAAAAGCATGCAAATGTTATGCACATGATTTCTAGCCTAGTTTATACATAAGTTGCTCAGGGCCAGGGCTGAACTGGGACAAAAAAGTAAACTCTAGCATTTTTGGTTAGGGCGGATCCTCCCTGTGCTTACCAGGGTTTCCCCCTGGGCACTCCGGTTTTCTCCTACAGTCCAAAAATCGCGGGGGGGGGGGGGGGTGTAAATATGGTGGACCATGCAAACTCCACACAGAAATGCCCAAGGCTGGGAATCGAACCCGGGGCCTTCTTGCTGTGAGGTGGACTAACTGCTACATCACCATGCGCCCTACTTGGTAGAGAGTCATAGAAAGTACAAACATGAAAGTACAAACTGAGATCAAGTATTAGGAAACAGAAGAAGGTATACAATTTCAAGAGAAATTAATTTTAAAAAAGGAATATGTACTAATATCATGGCACTTGCTGCAGGGGTCATTGACAAATGCGCACAGGAGTAAGCAAATGGTTTCAGAAAGACATTGTGGCTAATTTCATTTTATTACCAAGAGTGAGAGAATCTATTTTTTATGTTTATTTAATATATTTGGGATGTGAATGGACAGCTTTTCAACAATGCAGTAACACTGTGTACACCTGTGATTTGTACTGCAGGCCAACATACAGCCAAACTCTTGAATCAACACCTTTTATCCAATCATATACATCAGTGGCAGTGAAGGGACTAGGAGTTCAACTTCTCCTAGATGGGACGCTAGTCTATCGCAGGTTACCTTCCCAGTATTTTTTACTGGTACCCATTTATACTGCTGGGTGGACAGAGGCAGTATTGTGGTTAAGACCTTGCCCAGGGGTCTTAGCACGGTGGGGTCCTAACAGGGAGTTGAACCCACGCTCCTCTCAATCATTGGCCCAGCACTGTAACCACTACACCACCGGCACAATAAAAAATGTAATCCACTCTGGATACTAACGTCTACCAAATGCCTTACACGTAAATATTTTCATATTCCCCAGAACTGTCTCCAAGCCTAACCAATCCCGTGTCAAATAACCACCCAAAAACTCCTACAGTAATGAGTGAACCTTAACCATCATCATTTAACAGACATAACTGAGAAAAATAATGCATTAACTCTGCAGATTAAAGTAAATCCAAGCCACAAGAAATCTTCTTCCAGGCTCTGTAAGACTCCCAAAACAAGTGAAGAGCACTGATTTTTAAAAAAAGCAGTCTGCTGAACATGCCTGGAGATCCTGAATGTGCGCGCAGTTCAATCACATACCTCCCTGGACGTTTTCTTTTGTCCTTGTGGTCTCTTTTTTCTCGGCATGTCTGCGTAGTCGTCTTGCAGCTCTCCCCTGCTCCAACCTGATCTACGTTTTTGTAGAGGACGTTGTAGCAGGCTTGCTTGCTTGCTTGCTCCTCCTGCTTCAAGTATGCTTGTTATGGAAGCAAGGCTGTGCCAGAGGCATATTTGAAAAAAAAAATAGGGTGAAGGAATGAGCAGAACTTTGCCAAAACTTTGTGCATGTCGATATTTCCTTGGCAGCAGCATACACATACTGTGGATTTGTACACAAAGTGTTCTACTGTACAGTATGTGTTTTGTTTAGTAGTATAGTAACGTGTACTGGAATTCTTGTTAGAGATGGTCATGAGGTTCTGTATTTTGTAAAAAAGAGTCAGAACAATGGAACGGACATGGAACAGGTTATGAAAACAAAGCCACTCCTCTGGTCTGTCTTTCCTAATCATAAAAAACAGCCCCTATATGGCTTAATGTTTTACCAAGAATACAATATACCATGTGTGAGTTGTAGAGGGAAACCGTTTCATTATGGTTAGAGAAGCGGGTTTGGGACCAAAAGGTTGCTGGTTCAATTCCCAAACCAGCAGGAAAAATGTGGTGGTAGGGGGGTGTGTGCAGCACCTCCCCTTCCTCTACCTTCATAGCTGAAGTGCCCTTGAACAAGGCACTGAACCCCCAACTGCTCTCTGAGCGCTGCATTATGTAGCAGCCCACTGCTCTGAGTTAGTGTGTGTGTGCTCTCTGTTTACGTGTATGTGTGCTCACTTTGAATGGGTTAAATGCAGAAGCCAATTAAAACAGCATCTAAAAAAGGCCCACGCTCATTCCACTGATCTCTTATCTAGGTGGCTCACACACTCTCTCTTGGCCCGACCCCATACTAACATAATGACTCAGTAGGTGTGTCGCCCAAACCTGCCTTCCTTCATTTCACTTCAAACCCTGACACTCATCTTCAGAAAGTTTGACTTTTAAAGTCATTTTTCTCACAAGCTCTCGCCCATGATGAATGGATGGGAGGATTGCTCAATATTTACACCAGTGTGACTAATTAGAAAAGGTGTGAGCTCAAGAGTCGTGTTGCGTTTTAAAGCTGTCAAGCAGCTAGAGCACTACTGTGAGGGGTCAAGAGTGCAAAATCCCAGTAAACGCACTGAAAATATAAGACCTCGCAACAAGTACGTTGTGCAAGCTTGAATTTTGGCAGTAAATTATCTTCATGCTAGACACACAATATTTTATTCATTCATTCATTAATTTGCTGAACTGCTTTATTCTACTAGAGTAGCAAGAAGGCTGGAGCCTCTCTCAGCCGACTCTGGGTGAACTGACTCTGGGGGAACACCCTGAACAGCTCGCCAGTCCATCGCAGAGCCAACACATACACAAACATTCACACTCACTCACACGTAGCGGCAAAAAAATAACGGTTATGTCTTTGGACTGTCAGAGGAAACCATCAATGGTACCGTTAGGAACCATCTTCTTTATACCTCACCAGTTCCACGTGTTTGTTAATGTGTGAAAACCAAGCAGATTCTATCAGTTCCCAATTTAGTAATTTAATACAATAACAAAATAAGTAGAAAACAAGGCAGCACAGGGGCGTAGTGGTTAGCACGTCTGCCTCACAGCAAGAAGGTCTTGGGTTCGATTCCCAGCTCGGGCGTTTCTGTGTGGAGTTTG
>JAOUQZ010034889.1:0-14216 GCA_028564935.1 Neosilurus hyrtlii
CTGGCGAGCTGTGCAGGGTGTACCCCGCCCTCGCCCAGAGTCGGCTGAGATGGGCGCCAGCCTCCCCGTGACCCTAATTAGGAATAAACGGTTCAGAAATGAAAGAGATATGAATGGTTTATTTTTACATTTTTAAAGCATGACAGTGGTCACATGCTCCATTACAGAATATTACTGATTTAAAAAGGCCATAATATGTAACTTTCTTTGTATTTTTGGGGGACAGAATTTTGTTTAAAAATTTCTAGAATTTCAGAATCAGTGACAGTGAACAACTGTATTTGTTTGCCACTTTAAATCAAGCATTATCCCAAGATTACGAGGTGGATAATGTCTGTTATCCCGAGACAGGATCAGATTGCACTGTTCCCACGTAGTATACACTAACACACAGTGTGCTCCATTTACTGAACATGTCTGTTAATTGTTCTCATAAATATTTAATAAATAAATTGGGTGCACTGCTCTTCGATTGTATTTGAAATAAGATAGACACTTCACAGTTTTCATATTTGGTATCATTACCTGTACCTACTCCCATCAGTGAAAGGGCGAGCAGATCTCCTCAGGATCAACCTGAGGGAAGTGGAAGTTTCTCCTGATGTTGACTTGGGCATTATTGCTGAGAAGATGGAGGATTACTCTGGTGCTGACGTCACCAACATCTGCAGGTAAAACAGAAAAAATGCAGTCAACAGATGGTCAAGCCACTATTTTCTACACCACTTACCCATAGATGGTCGCCATGTATTCATTCATTCATCGTTCATTTTCTAAGCCGCTTATACCTAATTAGAGTCGCGGGGAGGCTGGTACCCATCTCTGGGCGAGGGCAGGGTACGCTCCGGACAGCTCGCCAGGCCATCGCAGGGCCAACACTCACACAACCATTTACACTCACACCTTGGGGTGATTTGGAACCAGTTGCCTACTGTGCATGTTTTTGGACTGTGAGAGGAAACCGGAGTACCCGGAGGAAACCCATGCAAGCACGGGAAGAACATGTGCCCGAGCTGGGAATCGAACCCAGGCCTTCTTGCTGTGAGGCGGACATGCCTCTACTCCACTATGCCACCGTGCCGCCCTGGTTGCCAGGTAGCTGGAGCCAATTCCAGGTGAATACAGGCGAGAGGTAGAGTACGCACAGGGTAACAGAGTAACAGGTCACCAGTCTATTACAGGGCTCACATTCATTCAAGTGTTGGGGTAATTTAGAGTTTGGACTGTGGGAGGAAGCCAGAGCAGAGACGGATAACCTGACAAACTTCATCAAGATTAAATTTGGATAATCGGAAACTATAAAGAGAACGGGTTTACCCCAGTTTAGGAGATCTTCATTTTAGGACAACTTTGAAGGTCTACCAAGAATTAACAAAGGCTCTTCTATGGTTCAGCAGGCTCAGTATATCTGATACAATTAATTGTAGAAGAAATTTTAATACTATATCATTGACTGAAACCTGAGGATTGCCCAAAACAAGCTTCATAAAGACTTGGTGTGGATGGTCATAAGCGTCCTACACAAAGCCTCAACCTCACTCAACCAGTTCACCCCACATCTCCTCACCCATCATCCGTACCATGCCTTCGAATGCTCTTGTGCCCGAATCCCTACAGCAAGGCTCTAAAATCCAATGGAAAGTTTACTATAATCAGTGGTGACCAAATTGAACCAATTTTGGCAGCCTTTTCAAGCGACAAAGCATTGTTTGTTAGTGGTCTGAACGAAATGTATGTGGAAGGATTGTGTGTGTATGAGTGCCAGTTTCTTCTAGACAATGTTTCTGGTTGCGATGAGCGCCAACAGAGTGTGGCCAAGTTTGAGATTCTACACCATGTAGGTACAGCAGAACTCGCCAGCCAGCAAATAGGTGCTGCAGCTACCAAGAGCTGGAGTGAAAGGGACCTTCGGCAGCATCAACCAGTGAACAGCAATAGGTCGGGACAATGTTCCCCAGTGTGTTGTTAAGGAGTGTGCAGAACAGCTGAATGTCTTTGCAGGCACATTTAACACCTCACATCCACGAGCGGTACCGCCTAATTGCCTCAAAAGTGCCACCATTGTTTCTGTGCCAAAAAATCAGACCCAACTTACCTGAACGACTTCTGTTCTGTGGCTCTTAAACCTTTCTCTGTGAAGTGTTCTGAACAGCTTATTCTGCAACACATTAAGAGCCACCTCTCTGCAAACCATGACCCTCTTCAGTTTGCATATAGAGGCGACTGCTCCACAGAGCATGCAATGTCCGTTGCACTCCACCTCACTTTGTGACATTTGTAGAAGCAAAACACCTATTGCAGACTTCTGGTCATTGATTTCATCTTGCCTTTTAATACCATCATACCACAAAAACTGGTAGAAAAGCTGGAGATGACTCTGGACCCTGCCACCTGAACATGAATCCTAAAATTCCTAACACAGAGAGGGTGATTGTTCACATCTGTGTCTCAAAAACCATCTTACTGAGCACAGGCTTACCACAAGGCTGTATTCTGAGCCCCCTGCTGTTCAGCCTACTCACAACTCTTACCATAATATTAAACTTGCTGATGACACAACAGTGGAGGGTCACACTAGCAATGTTGAGGAGTGAGGTGAGGGATCTAACCTCATTGTGCAGCATACACAGCCTTTCCTCAATGTAGAGAAAACAAAAGAGATTTTGACTGACTTTAGGAAAGCTGGCAAGTTCCATCATACGCTGCTGACTATCAGTCATGTTACAGTGGAAAGAGTTAACACTCTCAAGTTCATCTAACAGAGTAACCTGGAAAAATGCAGGTCTCCCCAACCCACACCGTACTTAAAGACGCACCTCCTGGTTCAGAAGCTGCAAGGGGCATGAGAAAAGACGACTGCAAAGAATTCAGCCAGTAACCATCATTGGTGACTCCCTTCCTTCTGCTGGAACTGTACCAACAACGCTGTACTCATAGGGTATATGTTTTTTTTTTTTTCAGAAAGATTTATGTCAAATAAATTAATCATTATCTGAAATGAAATGTACAGAAATTCCATACGGTGGTCATGGTCTGGTGTCCACGGATGGTAAAATAATGTAAATATTTCCAAGTTAACCCTGATAAAATCACAATAAATGTAGTTTTAAGTTGGTTTAAATTCTTCACTCATTTGCTGAACCACTTAATACTACTAGGGTTGCAGGGCGGCTGGTGCCTATCACAGCCAACACTGGGCAAAGGCGGGGTACACCCTGAACAGCCTGCGAGACCATCACAAAGCAACACACCCACAATCATTCATACCTAGGGACAACCACCACGCCGACATGCCACCCGAATCTTCTTCGTATTCTCATAACTCACGAAACATTTTAACAATGCTTGTTTGTGTACACAGAGATGCATCCATGATGGCAATGCGTCGAAGGATTCAAGGCTTGAGTCCAGAGGAGATTCGAGCGCTCCCCAAAGACGAACTTCAAATGCCTGTCACTATGGAGGACTTAGAAATTGCACTTAAAAAGATCTCCAGGTCTGTTTCTGCTGCCGACCTGAAAAAATACGAGGACTGGATGAATGAATTTGGTTCTGTTTAATGAGAAAAACTACACAACAGGGTAGAACTTGATCGTGCAACTTGAACTATTTCATGCACAGAAAACTAAATTTCTACATAGAATGCATATCGGTGCTTCTCAAAACCCTTAAATTCTATCCATCCTTGTGTCCCTTATCTGCATCTCATTCTTGCGTCTTATACCATCCCACCCAGGAAGCATAGAGAGACACGAGAGAAACATGAAGAGCATGAGAAAACGTGTTTTAAAAGAAACTAGAAATGTTTTCAGGGAGTCCAAACTTCCACCAAGGTACTGCAATCTGTGAACTTTTCAATCTAGGCTTTATATCCGATGCACAATTCAATTGAATTCAGTTGAATTTGTATAGCGCCTTTTACACTTGAAGTCACAAAACAGCTATACTTATTAAAACAATTTAATTTTGGTAAAGAATTTAAACCTGTTTTAAACATTTCTGTATAAATCCTACACATCCCACTAGGGGAGACATTTATTATCCAAAATGTATATTTTTGCCCTATCGCACAATGTTAAAAAAAAACTTTCAAAGCTCTCCTGGATTTGGATCAGGTTGGATCAGGTTCTGGATCACTTACATCATTTAATCAGTTCTGCGTTCGCCCAAGTCCCTCATTTGGTGAAAAGTTTGTGAAATTATGCCCATTTGTTATCATGGTTACAGACAGACACACAACCAATCGTCATTTTCTTTGAAACATGAGGCAGAGTGATGTCCACCGCTGATGACGGTGGCACACCTGACTTGCTGTGTAAAAGCATCTGACACCATATAAGGGGCGGGTTATATATATGCTGGAGTGCAGGGCTTCCAGGAAGGCTGCTCTTGTGTATCCTCGATCATTGCTCCTCACTCCTCACACAAATAAGAGATTTGAGATGGCCCACAAAGGTAGCCAACCAAAAGAACGTCTGATTCATGTGAGCATTGAGCCAAGAGGAAATAACAGATAAGAGTTTTGTGATGTAGCCTATATACTGCACCATGTTCAGTAACACTGAAGGTTTTTTTTTTTTTGCACTAGTTCTTAAACATGCACTGTTGTCTGTTCTGCTGTAAAAAAAAAAAAAAATTGAGCCAATTTTATGAATAATGTTTAAAGTTTGTTATTAATTTTCCTGTTGATTGTAAATTTGTCATTGTTTACATTCCTTAATCTTTAATTTAGCTAAAGTATGAAGGTAGAGCATTGGTACTATAAGGTTTGAGCTTGTTCATGCTGACTTTAATACCTCTCATAATACATTGTTTACATTTTTTGTGTACTTTTTAATTCTACACTTGTTCTTTCCTCTAAGCTACAGAATGTAAATGTAATGATTCTGCTTAATAGATATTACAATAATGTCCAGATGTGAATCTGATGTGGATTTAATATGTAGCACCTGTAATGCGCCTTATAGACACTGCTGTAATATGTAATGTTAAGAAATGGACCGGATGGTTCGGCTACTGGAGCAGTGGATTGTTTAAAATGAGACCCAGGAGGCCGAGCATTAAATGTAAAATAATGCTGGACTTTTTACTGGGAATAATATATAACAATTTGCTGCCAAAAACAAAAAAATAAAAAATAAAATTAATAAATTGGGGAAAAAACTGATATCTTAAATGATATCTAAATAGCAGTTCCTTAATGCAACATGAATCACTCACTTGTCTGTGTTACAGTGAAATCTTCTGGGTGGTGCATGTACCACATTCTAGAATCTTCAGAATCAGTTCAATAGTTCAACAGGTGATCTGTTTATCTGTTTGTTATTGTCTCTGACAGGCAAAGTTAAAATACATTCACAGCTAAAATACTTTCCTTTGTGCGTGACCATCCTACCCATAAACCAATCACAGAGCATGCCTGGAAAACCTGTGCAGGTTGGTCCAATAGTTGCATCTAACAGTACACAGGAGTTTAGCTGTGCTAGATGCCTGTCAATTAAATGTCTATCAGGAGCCTCGCCCTTAGACAGTGCCTAAATCTATAATATTATGTTTGTTAAAGGTTATAGCTGCCATCTCTGACAGACTGAGCCTCTTTTGTTATTCTAATTCTAATTCTATCTCAGTCGACACTTGGTGAGGTTGTGGTACACCCTGCACAGCTCAATAGACAATTACAGGGCAAACAATAACACAACCATTCACTCTCAGTGGAACAGCCACTTAGCCTAATGTTCATGTCTTTAGAGTGTGGAAGGAAACCGGAGCACCTAGAGAAAACCCTCGCAAGCACAGGAGAGTGTAACTGAACGGTTGTGTGTTCCCACCCTGTGATGGTCTGGCGAGCTATTCCACCTTCACCCAGACCTCCCTGCAACCCTAGTGGGATTAAGCAGTTCAGCAAATGTGAGAGTGATGAGATTTTTTACATTTTATTTTTTACAGAAATTTCTCTCTCTTCTTGTGTGCAGAATCAGTTTTGTCACCTGACCTGAATACTGCATTCTGATTTGCTGAAATGGATTTATCAGGTTGTGACCCCTGGTAATAGACAGTAATGGCTTTTCTGACAAAATGTATGTTTGGTTCTAAATAAGTTTTATGTGAAGAAGAACACATGACTGTCAGATTATTATTTTTCTAAGGAAGCTTCTATCATTTTTTTTTGCAAATGAGCTCGTCAGATATTAAGCTCGGGTGGTTTGACCAGGAAACCTTTGTATTCACCTCTAAAATTTTAAATAAGATTTACCCTTAATTATGGGATACTACTTAGCGGTGCTCTAATAGGGGCCACACTCTGTGTCCCACTGTCTGTCTCTCTGTCACAATGTTCTGCCAGTGTGTGTCACATGACCTACACATCACTGCCTGTTTGACCTTCACACTCTGGGATGATGTCACAGAGAAGGAGGCTACTTATTACCGGGTTTTGGTTGGCCCACTAAAGAGGGTACCGAGAGCATCCGTCGAACACAGACAGGTAATGTCATGGACTCAGAACTCTGCTGAGTTAGTAAACTTGTCTGCCTCATTGACACCTTTACTCATTCACTCACTCACGCATACATGCACTGGAAATTCAGCCTGCAAATTCTTTTATTCCTAACGTTAGAGCGGTACGAGGTGGGATTCAGTTGTACCCAGTGTCTCATATGAAGGTTATAAATAATATTATGCACTCACTCATTTGCCAAACCGCTTAATCCTACTACTGGGTCACAGGTAGGCTGGAGCCTATATCAGGTGACACTGGGCGAAGGCAGGGTACACTATGAACAGCTTGCTAGACCATCAAAGGGCAACAAACACTCAACCATTCACACTCACAACCATGTGGGGAACATGCAAACTCATGCAAACGCCCTCTCTGAGCCAGGAGCTTCTTGCTGGAAAGCAGGCGTGCTGCCCTGTTTCCATGTAGTATATACTAAAACAGTGACGTTTATTCTCAGGGACTATTCAGCAGAATATACCGGTTAATCATGTGCCTTTTTATTCTTTTATCTCTCGCAGAGCTTCTGGTCTCTGTGACTTGGCGCCACTTCAAGCAGCAAATGTGGATGAGGTGTTCAGATCTAGCTCTGATTGAGACATTTTTCAGAATGGATTTGACCGAGATTTGTGAATACACTGCAAAGGGAAGGCAATATGCTTTACTTGGCAACTATGACTCTTCTATGGTGTACTATCAGGGTGTGCTACAACAGATCCAAAAGCACTGTCAGAGTCTTACAGATCCTGTACTGAAGGTCAAGTGGCAGCAGGTAAAACACACACACACACACTTTTTGTTTTACCCTCTTCATCACAACCACCACCAATAGGGGGGGAAGGTGTCGGGGGGGCAAGCATGTACCCTCTCCGTGACGTGATGCTACCATCCGCGTCTTTACGAACTGCCATGTATGCACGATCAGGGGTAGCCAAACACACTCACAGGTGAAGCGATGTGTGCTCCTTTGTATAAGGGCACCCATGACTGGGTGGTGATGGCTGCAGTCGACAGAAAGGTGAGCGCATGTCATCTCCCTCTTCCTCCTGTGAGAGTTTGATAAATTAA
Source organism: Neosilurus hyrtlii (assembly GCA_028564935.1). Taxonomy (NCBI): domain Eukaryota; kingdom Metazoa; phylum Chordata; class Actinopteri; order Siluriformes; family Plotosidae; genus Neosilurus; species Neosilurus hyrtlii. Next base: position 7,565 of record JAOUQZ010034889.1, read on the forward strand.
CTTCCATGGACTCCCAGGCGAGGAGGGCTCCAGCATCAACATATATTCAAACCTACTTGCATAGTTGCTCCCAGGCGAGGAGGGCTTGCTCATAGTGAGCCTACACACACACACACACAATAGTATCCATAAAAGCTCTTTTGCATGCACATGACCCTTATGTTGCTAAAGCACTACTGCACTTTAACTTTATGTTCAATTTATCATCAATAAGTTCATTGATCTCATACCATTCAGGTTGGACGGGAGCTGGTGGAGGAATATGAACACTTAAAGGGCATCGTAAACACTCTGCAGAGTTTCCGGATAGATAAATCAGTTGCAGCTCCCATTACTCGACCGGAGGACTCCACAAGGGACTCTGCAGTGTGGTCGCCCGCGCCCATTGCTGCAGAACACAGGTACAGCTCAGGGGTATTGTGGTTCATGGTTTAATTTACACTACTGGTCAAAAGTTTTGGAACCTTTATTTTAATGGGATGGTTCATGTAATGGGATCGACCACTTGGCAGTGCTCCTATAGTGGCTGGACTCCATGTGACATCATTAACCTTCTACACCATCTGTGACAGCTTCATCTCTACACATTCCATGATATCACCACCTATTGTTTGACCGGCTCACTCTGTAATGTCACTACTACCCTGGGACATCCCCTTACAGAGCTTAAAGTGCCTTGGGTTTCCTCCAAGTACTCCAGTTTCCTTCCACAATCCAAATACATGCACATTAGGCAGTTTAGCTCTTCCAAATTATCCCTATGAGTGTTGGTGTGAATAGATGCGTGTGTGTTGGCCCTGCAATGAACTGCCGCACTGAGATCCCACCTCCCAGGGACTGTAGTAGGATTAAGTGATACGGCAGATGAATTAATTATTGAATGTTTCAATGAGTGAGCTTAAAAGGAACAGGCAGTGTAATTTTAGAACTATCTCAAAAAAAACCAAACAAACAAGACAAGTAATCTTCAAATCATGGAAAGTTCAGCACAGACTCAGACTTAAACCCAATCGAGCTGGTTTGGGATGAAGTGGACAGAAGGGTGAAGGGAAAGCAACTAACAAATGCAACAAACACATTTGTGGGTACATCCTCAAAAGTGTTGGAAAGAGACCCCCAGAACCATATTTAATTACCATTTAAAAAAACATTTTCAGCTAATTCTGCATAGGGTGGCTACTTTGATTAGTCAAAATGTAAATAAATTGTGTTAAAGAGAACATTACTTTTTCCCCTCCAATTGATTTTTATTCATTTATTAATTATTTATTATTATTTTTTGTTGTATGATTACATTTTAGAGTACACTGCAAGCTGGTGTGGGCATCCTTGTTGCCCCCTGTCTCAGTACCCACTTATTGGGGTTTTCCCCGGTTGACAAAAGGGTAGCCTCCCTCAGCCTCCAGGTGGGGGGGGATGAGTCCTCACTGTTGTTTGTGCTTATGCACCAATTGACAGTTCAGTGTACCCACCCTTTCTGGAGTCCTTAGGGGTGTGCTAAAGAGCACTTCCTCTGGGGACTCCCTTGTCGTCCTGGGAGACTTCAACGCCAGTGTGACAGTGTGGGCAATGACAGTGTGACCTGGAAGGGTGTGATTGGTAGGTATGGCCTCTCCGATCTGAACCTGAATGACATTTCATTATTGGACTTTTGTGCTCATCAGAGTTTATCCATCGTGAACACCATGTCTGAACATGAAGTTCCAGGACACCCCAGGCCACAGTTCGATGATCAACTTTGTACTTGTGTCATTGGACTTGTGGCTGCATATTCCAGACACAGGGGTGAAGAGAGGAGCTGAGCGGTCAACTGATCACCATCTGGTGGTGAGCTCGCTCTGATGGTGGGGGGTGGGGGCGCCCTGTAGACCTGGGAGACCCAAGCATGTAGTTAGGGTCTCCTGGGAATGTTTGGCGGAGTCTACTGTTAGAAGGGCCTTCAGCTCCCACCTCAGGCAGAACTACTCTTACATCTCATATAGTCTAAATGAACCATGTTCCGTACCTCCATTATTGAGGTGGCAACCGTGGGGCCAACCCCTGAACAAGGTGGTGGACACCTGCAGTGAGGGGGGCTGTCAAGCTGAAGAAGGAGGCCTATCAGGTCTTTTTGGCCTGTGGGATTCCTGAGGCAGTGGACAGGTACTGACAGGCCAAACATATAACAGCCCGGGCTGTTGCTGATGCAAAATTTTGGGTTTTTTGAGGGCCTGGAAAGAGACTCGGTTGGCCTTGAAAAGGTTCTGGACTATCATCTGATGCCTCAGGAGGGGGGAAGCAGTATTCCAAAAACAATTAACAATGGAAGTGGGAGCTGCTCACCTCGACTGTGGATGTAGTGGGGAGGTGAAAGAATACTTTGAGGACCTCAATCCCACCAACAGGCCTTCTGTGGAAGAGGAAGAGCCTGGGGGTTCAGGAGGGGGTCTGCCCATTACTGGATTGGAGGTCGCTAATGTAGTTAAAATGATCCTTGGTGGCTGGACTCTGGGTGTGGACAAGATCTTCCCTGAATACCTCAGGACTCTGGATGTTGTAGGATTGTCTTGGTTGAGACCTGCAACATCACATGGTTATCGGGGGCCGTACTTCTGGATTGGCAAACCAGGGTGGTGGTTCCCCTTTTTTAAAAGAAGGCATAAGAAGGTGTGTTCCAACTATTGCCTACTGGGGAAAGTCTATTTGGAAGTAATGGAGAGGAGGATCTGACAGATAGTCAAACCTAGGATTCAAGAAAAACAATGTGGTATTCGTCCTAGCTGCAGCACTCTTGACCAGCTCTACACACTTCACAGGGTCCTGGAGGGGGCATGGGAGTTTACCAAACATGGCCACATGTGCTTTGTGGACTTCGAAAAGGCTTTCGTCCATGTCCCCCAGGCTATCTTGTGGAGTGTGCTCCGGGAATATTGTATACCAGACCCATTGCTATGGGTCATTCAGTCTTTGCATTTGGACCACATTGGTAGAAATCATTTCCAGTTAGGGTTTGGACTCCATCAAGGCTGTCCTTTGTCACTGGTTCTGGTCATAATTTTTATGGATAGAATTTCTAGGTGCAGCTGAGGTGTTAAGGGGTTCTGGTTTGGTGGCCATGGGAAAATCTCTGCTTTTTGCAGATGACGTTGTCCTTTTGGATTCATCAAGCCGGGACCTCCAGCTTTTGCTGTAGAAATTCACAGCTGAGTGTGAAGCAGCTGGGATGTGAATCAGCACCTCCAGGCCCGAGGCCATGGTTTTCAGCTGGAAAAGGGTGGAATGCTCCCTTCAGGTCTAGAATGAGGGCCTGCCCCGAGTGGAGGAGTTCAAGTACCTTGGGGTCTTGTTTACGAGTGAGGGAAGGATGGAATGGGAGATTAACAGGTGAATCAGTGCAGCCTCTGCTGTAAAGCAGAGCTTGTACCAGTCTGTTGTGGTGAAAAGGAAGTTGAACCGGAAGGTAAAGCTTTCAATTTACCAGTCGATTTACATTCCTACCCTCACCTATGGTCACGAGCTTTGGGTAGTGACCGGAAGTGCAAGATCACAGACACAAGTGGCTGAAATGAGCTTCCTTTGCAGGGTGGTGGGGCTCTCCCTCAGAGATAGGGTGAGAGGCTTGGTCATCCGTGAGGAGCTTGGAGTAGAACCGCTGCTCCTCAGCATCCAATGGTGCCAGTTATGGTGGCTTAAACATCTGATTACAATGCCTCCCAAACTTCTCACTGGTGTGTTTTGAGCATGTCTAACTGAGAAGAGACCTCAGGGTCGACCCAAAACACCCTAGAGGGACTACGTTTCTCAGTTGGACTGGGAAGGTGTCCCTCTGGAAGAACTGAAGGAAGTGTCTGGGGAGAAGGACATCTGGACCTCACTGCTCAGGCTACTGTTCCCATGATCTGTCCCAGGATCAATTGGAAAAAAATGATGATGATGATGATGATAATAATGATGATGACTTTACATGATGTGATTTATATGATGATTAAATCCCCTAAACCTGACTGCTGTCACTTTTTATAATGTATTACAGAAAATTTTACTTTATCCCAGCGTGCATTATTATGTGGCTAGGATGAGAATAAAGCTCTCTACTCGAGTATCCCTTTAAATCCTGTATAAGGAACACTCCGCGTGTGGTGAAACACCAAGGAAACTGAGATTTATGTTTTGTATCATGTGTTATATCTTGTTGATTGATTTCCAGACCACCTGCACAAGTGAGGAGACCAAACACTGGTGTGAAGACTCAGCGTAAGGACATACCTGGAATGCAGAACCAGCACCGTGGTGCTGTCAGAAAGGGCCAGCCATGTTCGAAATCAGACAGACCTACTTTTCGTGACTCCAGCGGTTATAAAATGCGGGGAAAGGTAGGGAAATTTTTAAATGTATATGGGGAAAATATAACTTCTTAAATTGAAGGTATATCTATTTTAGTTGAGACTGAGTGGATGTGGAAAGTTGAAATCCAGGTCAAGCTAAGTCCAAAATAGCAGACCTCGTTCTCTTTTGGTGTAAAGCTAGTACTGGTGGTACTCAATCTGCAGGGTCAATACGACATGTGAAGCAAGCACCTCAATTTACTCACACACTCACACCTAGGGGCTATTTGGAACAGCCAGTTAGCATAATATGCATGTCTTTGGACTGTCGGAGGAAATCGGCGTATGCAGAGGAAACCCACGACCTTTTTGCTATGAGGCGGACATGCTAACCACTATGCCACCATGACACCCTGCTTACCAATGACCAATTACTTCAGTGCCTTTGCTAGTCTGGTCTTTATTTGTAGTTGGCATTGGTAAATTTATTTCACATAATTAATATTTGTTCATGCAGTCACTGGGGCAGCGTAGTGGTTAGCATGTCCGCCTCACAGCAGGAAGGTCCTTTGTTTAAGTCCCAGGTTTGGCATTGATGTTTTTGTGTGGAGTTTGCATGTTCTCCCCATGGTTGTGTGGGTTTCCTCTGGTTCTCCTTACACTGGTTTCCTCCGAGTCCAAAGACATTCACATTAAGCTAGCTGGCTGTTCCAAAACACATATGTGTGTGTTGCCCTGCGATGACCTGGAGATCTGATAAGGGTGTACCCTGCTCTTACCCAGAGTTGGCTGAAATACGCTCCAGCCTCCCCCAACCCTAGTAAACCCAACCATTTGGATGAATAAATGAATGAATAAATGAATAATGAATGTCATTGAGGCATTTTTTTTGTGTGGCAAGTGACTAGTGTGGCTTTAATTTGGCTTAGTCTAGGCTAAAATGTGGAACAAGTTCTAAAATAAAAAGGTGGCCTATCATAGGGCCAGAAGAAGCCCAGTTTTGGTGAAATTATAAGGCTTTGTCATGGGCCACATGTGGCCTACACAGTGGCAACCACTAATGTGGGCCACTAATGGATTGTAATTCACAGCAGTATGTAGGCAAAGAGTAATTGGAATTTGTGGCCCCAGGCAAGACCAACTTTGCTATGTGGGGTACTAAAGTGACCCAGAACTGTCCAAAACCCTAATAAAATCACACTCAGTCAAATTATAGAAGGCCAAATATATATTTCTATATATGTATGGTTAAAATACTGTATATTTAGACATCATCTAAATTTTACTATATATCTATAGAGTATATTGTTTTGTTTTTGTCCTCTTCAGGGTAGAAATGCCCAGGAGGGAGAAGAAGAAGAAGAAGACTTGAAGAAATTTGATGATATGGGTTACTACAGTGACTTAATTAATTCTTTGGAGAGAGACATCGTGTCAAGAAATCCTAATATTCACTGGTAAATACTGAGGAATCTCTTTTGAATTGGAGTTTAAAAATAATAACAATATTTACTTAATTTTAAAGAAAACATATTGACCTCATAATCATACAGATTGTTGTGCATCATGATTCATGCAGGGACGATATTGCAGACCTGGAAGATGCCAAGAAACTTCTGCGGGAAGCTGTGGTTTTACCAATGTGGATGCCTGATTTCTTCAAAGGCATCCGTCGCCCATGGAAGGTTAATATAAGCATAAAAGAGTGAGATTATTGCTAGCAGTGTGCAGCAAGACATTCAAAAGCAGTAAGCCAAAGGAAGAGTAATCAGTGCAGACAACCATTTCATAATAATGTTCTATTCTAATCTACTTGGTGGTCCTGTTTGATTATTCATAGATTTCCACAGAACATTGTAGTAATGCTATTTAATTGTTGTGCTCCTTAATATTGTTTAGGATATTCTAAGGGCTAGAATATACATGTGCTTGATGCCATGTGGCCCGAACTCTTGTGACGGAAGCTGCTGTGCAAGCAGTGAACTGTGAACTTCCTGTATATGTACTTCATGCAAATCTGGAGGAATCCACCAGGTGGCAGTGTGAGAAATCAGCACACTGTGTTTTAAGTTAAGGGAAAACAGATAACAAGGATTTAAAAAAAAGGCATCCTAATGCTGTCACGAACAATGCAAATGTCACGTACCAAAACTCAAGGACACTGTCACCCCAGTTTTTTTCTGGTGCAGCAACTTGTGCACTTACTGTGTAAATTTCTGTTGATGTACCAGAAGAGCACTGGGAACACATGAAAGCCTCAATGTGTATGTATTCTGAACATCAAGTATATTCCGTCCCTAAGCAATGTGATCTCACGGCGTCTCATTGTTCTCATTGTCCGTGTGTGC
>JAOUQZ010035023.1:0-14208 GCA_028564935.1 Neosilurus hyrtlii
CCCGAAAATAAGCCCTATGGTGTTTTTTGAACCGAAAAAAAAACAAGACAGTGTCTTATTATCGGGGAAACACGGTAGTTTATTCTTTGATTTTTGCATTGTGTTGTAGATCGTAATCGGAATATGAAATGGATTATATCATGATATGACGTTTTTGGCAGTATCGGCCAGCCCTGACTGCAGGTAATGTCATTGCTTTGGCACCTGAATTATATTTCATACCTGTGTGAAACCCCACTTGTTTTCCTATTTCACGCTGTTTCTGTTGTTGAGTCCCATGTCGATTTATTGCACCTCTTAAATGATTGGCTGTTTGCATGTTGTTGATGAGCGAGCATCCGTCATACATATATGTACATATATACGAAATGCGCGCTATACGAACCTTCACCTGGTACGTCATTGGCCATCTTTAGGAGGTGAACCAATGTAATCAACCAGCGTGTCGAATGGCTAGTATACAGTACGAACCTTAATCACTGGGGTTTCAATTTATATATAAATATATTCTGATTCTTCCCAATCACATGACCATCACCAACCAGGGAGGGGGTGAGAGCCTGCACATGCCCCCTCCATGACATGCAGTGCTACCACCCGCATCTTGCTGCGCAGAATTTTGCCGGGAAAGCGCTATCCGTCCCTCGTATGTTTGAGCTCACAGATGGCCATGATTGGCGTTCGCTGTGAGTGACATGGAAGTGAGCGTATTTTAGCTCCGGATTCCCGATCACAGATGACTGGATTCGAACTCGCAATCTCTAGGTTGATATTTGCGCACCTTGTCGATGCACCACTCGGGAGCCGTGATGTTCATTTTTAATGACCTCTGCACTTTCCTCTGCACTTTCATCTTGCAGCTCATCATCTAAAGCATGGATGGGGTCCATGAAAAGTAGGAACATGAAAGCCTTCACATCAGCAAATTTGCTGCGTTTGAGAGCAATTGTAAAACTGCTGATGTGTTACACTAAAAACATCACCAGCAAGGATGCTAATAAGGGCGAAAACTGACTGTAACGTTAATGTACAGTCAAATAGGCATTACTGTATGTTAGCATAATCGCTGTGCTTTGCTAGCTCATGATCTTTTTCTTATTGTAAGTCGAAAGTCCCCCCCCCCCATGTTAACCTTGTGACTTTGCGTTATATCTGATAACTTTGGAGTTTCCAAGCAACATTTGGTGCAATTGAATCATCTGATACTCAGCTGAGTCATCTGTCACATCCTGAACTGGGAATTGTGCCACAGTCAGAAAACTCAGGGATGATGTTTCCTAGAGTTTTGCTTCTAATACATGATTAGTATCTGAGGGAACAAATCCTGGCTGTCTGAGCCATCCTGTCAAATGGGTTTAAAAATTTTCAAAGTGTGTTTATTCTGTTTGAATTAAAACCTGGAGGCCCCCCCCCCTCGTTCCGCTGTTTTGTTTGTGCAGAACACAGCAGTCACACTCTCCGGTGTGGACAAAAACAGCCATCTGTGTGAGGTGGTGTATGTTCAGTTCCAAGTGAACTCGCTACAGTGGGAAAGCAGTTCGATACTGAATCAATCCAGCTGCAGGAAGTGAACGAACGAAAATGTGTTGTGTATTTTGGGTCGCATCCTTTTTGTTTTGTAGTAAAAGGACAGGGCTGTAGGACTGCAAAATGTTTAATGTGTTCTGGACATTTAAACTAGCAAACTAAGAGAGAAGAGTTGGTTGCTATAAACAATAGACGTTAATATTTATTTATAGATTGATCTGTTTATTAAACGGAATTTGTTCTGGTGGTTGCTGCACAGACTAGACCTTTTGCCATATTTCTGACCGGTGAATATAGGAGAGAGTCCATGCCACGGTGGTGTGATGCTGTTACCATTACTACCTCAAGTGGATTAATTTCCTATAACAGCATGGTCTAGAGCACTGTTTCTCAAATTGGAGTATGTGTACTGCCCCTTTCTCACCGACGCAAGCTTCCACAGGACACCGCAGAGCAGCCTGTGATGGTCATCGCGTGTATCGCAAGTTGCCGCAGAGAACCGTCAGCACCGCAGCCTTCTGCAGCTACTAACATGTTTGATTTTTCCACGGCATTTCCATGTCACAATGTGACGCCACGGCCAGCATCATATGACCGCTGTGTACAATGTGTTAACATCGACAAACATTGGTGGTACCATACGATGCTCACGGTGATCATATGTTTTTTTTCCATGATATAAAAGGCTGTGAATCTTCACCTCAGCTGTTGCATTGCTGGGTGTTCCTCCTCTAGTTACCGCATGTATCCACGTGAAAGTTGTGTCGGTGAGAAAGTGGTATACCCCTGGGGGTACGTGGAGCTACCCGTGGGGACATGGGGCACTCCCGACACTTGGCGAAGGCGGGGTACAACCTGAACTGCTCGTCAGACCATCAGCTCAGCAGGGTCAACACGCACATTCATTGACACTCATATTCACACCTGGGCCAATTTGGAACAGCAAGTTAATCTAATGTGCCTGTTTTTCAATCGTGGGTGGAAACCAGAGTACCTGGAGTAAACCGACGCAAGCACTGGGAGAACATGCTAACTCCACACAGAAAAAACCAAGCCTGCAACTCAAAACCAGGACCTTCTTCCTGTGAGGCAGACTTGTTAATCACTAAGCCGCCTAAAAATAGCATCCATGCTAACTTTCTTAAATAAAAATGACATTTAAAAAAATAATTAAATAAAATCTCTTTCTCTCACTCACTCAATCATTTGCCGAACCACTTAATCTAATTAGGGTCGCAGGGAGGCTGGAGCTCGTGTCAGCTGATGCTGGGCAAAGATGGGACACACCCCGAACAGCTCACCATATCATCATAGTGCAAAAACACACACAACCCTTCACACTCACACTTGGGAGCAATTTGGTATTTTTGGTACCCAGTGGAAACTCGCACAAGCACGGAGAGAACATGCAAACTCCACAAAGAATCGCGCAAGCCTCGGACTTAAATGTAAGACCTTTCTGCTGTGAGGCGCACGTGCTGACCACTACCCACTGTGCCACCTTATATTGCCTCATATGTTTCTCCACAAGAGTCCGCCGCCCCGCCCCCCGATCTTTGGTTCATTTAATTAAGTACCGTGTGAAACCAATCGCAAATTCACCAACAGTACCTGCGTAAGCTCTGATGAGTTATCCTTATTGTGGCCAAATTCTTCCCCACTGTAGGCTTATTTACTGATCATTTCCTCACTGTGAATGAGTTCCAGCATTTCGTGTACTGAGCGTTGCTTGTTAAAACACCAAACTGCTAAAAATAGCTTTTGGTTCAAGGAACAGAGTGTCTGTGGATATCTTCAAAAGGTTGCAGGGATGCATGACCTTATCCTGACCTTGGAAAAATGCCTGATACTTCCAGCTTGCGAGGAAGCAAAGTTACAGCCATGGAACTGAGCCAACAGCTCTGCCCTCCATCTAACCTCCAGGCTGCAGGAGAAGAACCTGTCTATCGACTGAGCTGGATGGATGGGCTTTTTATTGGGTTATATTTTCCAGCCTGTGGTGTGTTATAAGGCACATAGGGAGGACAGGGAGGGAGGGTTCTGGTGTGGAGAGAGGGGCATAGAGGCTTACATGGAGGAGGAGGAGGAGGAGGTTGTTTTTGTTCTCTAGCTTCTGTTCCTGTCCTACTGATATTTTACAGACTTCTATCAGAGTGTCGGACCATGGCGAGCAGGAGGTTGCTAAATCAGCGGCGTTGCATTTACTGAACGACGCGCAAAATCCAATTGAGTGAAATCCGAAGCGTTTCTGAGCTAGGCCAATCGATATTTTATCGACTTGTGACTCATACAAAAAGCAGTGCCATGCTTTATTTGCTGAGATTCTCGCATTCTAGTGCTGATTATCCGGTTAGTCTTATTTTATTAACTGCAGAAAGTAACTGCTTATTGTTTCCAGAGATGATATTTGTGGTGAATGAAATTTATGCCGCTGTTCTGAAGCAGAGAAATAATAAACCAGGGATAAACCAGAACTCATCATCCTGAAAATCTTGTTTTTTTTTTTTAGTGTTGATTTATAACACCACACATTAGGATAACCACTCGGTTATTTTTGAAAGCCCAGGCTCCGTTGCTGTCATGCCTGAGTAGAAAAGGCCGGTGCAGGAAGTCACGGTGCACAGTGTGTTCTGTGCTGCCTGAGCTGAGCGTCGCCATGACTGACTGATGGACTGACTGAGGGAGTGAGTGGGCTTTACTCGAACACCATTGTTAAGCGAGTCCTCAGTTGCTAGGGCTTAAGGGGCCACGCAGGCATGATCGGGAACACAGCTTGAGCAGAAAGAAGTTCTGAAGGACCGGTGCTGGCAAACGGGAACATGTTAAAGGTCAAGGTAGGATACGGCTCAATGCTTTGTTTTGCTTTTTTTTTTTTGCTTTTTTTTGCACAGGAGTTTTTAAAGGAGTAGTGAAGGAAGTGACTTTTTTTTGGCACAGAAACTTTAGGCCATAATGATCTTATTTAGACAGGCTTGCCTGCACTTTTTCTGATATAGAAAAGCTGGAATTAAGCTGTACAGTTTGGTTTAATATAGTACAGATGGGATGGTGTTTCCTTCAGAAATGTATACCTCAAGGCATTAGAGCACAAACTCCTGGCATGTCAATATATTTATATACTGTGAGCTGTGTAATGGTGTATAGGGAAAAGATGCTCAGTATCACATGCTGTTCTTTTTTTTTTAAAGCACTTCAGGTCATCATTGGTGTTGGGGACAGATCATAAAGTTTATAAGCTAGCCAAGTGACTGAAAAGTGGTTGCTAATATGAAATATATATATATATATATATATATATATATATATATATATATATATATATATATATATATATATATGGTGGGCATGTAATTAGAATGCCTCCCAAATGTCTCTCTGGTGTGGTGTTTCGGGCATGTCCAACTAGGAAGGGGCCCCCTGGGTCGACCCAGACCAAGCTGGAGGGACTACGTTCCTTCGGCTGGTGTGGGAACGCCTTGGTGTCCCCCCAGGAAGAGCTGGAGGAAGTGCCTGGGGAGAGGATCGTCTGGACCTCACTGCTTAGGCTGCTGCCCCCGCGACCCAACCCAAGATCAAGAAGAAGAAGAAGAAGAAGATGATGATGATGATGATATGTGATGGGCTGAGAACCAGAATGGTCTAACCAACAGAAAGCTGTCTTATATTTATATTATATTTTTGCCCTAATAAAAGCCCAGCCCTGATCATGATGCTTCATGTAGGTTACCAGCTTTGCTGTTCCACCCAAATATTTTTGAAACTTTGTTGATGACAGCTTTGTGTCCATGTCTTTCAGTGCTTCCTTTTCTGTGACTTTTCTACAAATATTTTTCATCCTGGGATGTCTGTTGAGGTTAATGATGTTTAACTTTGTATTTGACACTGTGAGCACCAACATCAACAGCAGTAGTTTTTGAGGTTTTGAAAAAAAGCTGCATGCTTCCAGATTTTCCCTTTTTATAGTGATGGTTGTGGTGTTTATAAGAGCTGCTCTTCATGTGGTTTCATTTGTAAGCTCATATACCACATCCTCAAGCTAATGAATTTTTTCCAGTTCCCACCAGGCCCACAGTGATGATAATATTGGGCCTAAACCAATTCTGAGATTTTTCTCTCATGGACTTTGTGGTAATTATTGCAGTGCCGGTCACATCAGGGGGTCTCTTGAGAATGCAGTCAAGCTGCAGAGATTCATCAAGTCTTCTAAAAGCACAAGTTGCCAGTTTCTACCAGTTTTATTGTTCCTATTTCCATGTGTTCTTCTGTATAAGTGTGATTACTCACTTTGGCAACTTGGAGGAAACTGTAAAGCGATATATAGTGACCCTGTCAGGGATAAAGTTAAATGTTACTACATCTCTCATTCAGTGATTTAAGATATGCAATTTTGGCTCGTCTGGACTGTGATCCCAAAGAGTGTGACATTTGGAGATGGGAAACACATTTGCTGGAAGGAAAAATAGAGTTTCCAGTATGCTTCTTGCCCATGTCAGGATCATGCAACCTGGGATTTGCGAAACATCAGTATATTGAGCAACCAGGGATTAGTAAAACATCAGTGTCTTTTATTTTCATGATGCTGTTATGATACCGACCTATGAGTTGTAAGGAATTTGGTATACAATGTGAAGTGCACATAGGGGAAGAGGGTGATATCATGTATTATTATATAATGCATGGGAATGGCAGGATCTGATTGGTCTGCTATCATGAGATTAAAAATCATTATTTCAAGTGGATAATGCTTGAAGCAAAATGACACTTACAGTTTGTTACAGGCACTTGAGCAGGCAGTGTTATCATCATGCTTTAAATGGAAAAACAAAGAATCATATCTCCTCTTGGTTTGATTTATATTGTATTTCCGTGTAGTATATAATACAGTTTTAAATTAGTGTGCAAACACACCTTTACAGAGGCAGTTTTTTCTGTATTCGTGTAGTATCTAGGCTCTAACCTCTGAACTGCTTAATACTCTCCTGTTAGTTTGTCTCAAAACACCTAGCTCACCTAAACTATAAAAATCTTGTTTTAGTTCGCTTTGAGTTATGTTTCCATGTAGTACTACCTAATCTCTGAATAGGGTGTAAGGAGATGTCTTTACACAGCCTGTGGGCTCTGCATCTGCCTGTGTCGGGAGCTCGCCTGATTAAAAAAAGAAAAAAAATTTAATCTCTTATTAGGGTGCTTTTTTCTTAGGTGCCTTATTATGCACATCAGGTTCAGGTGGATACGTCCACCCCAACATCCTACTCTCCTTCTCTGCATTCTCTGTTGGTTTAGTCCTAAAGTTTCCTTTGAACTTAACTCCATTTTGTGAAAAGCTTTTTTCAGTAATTTTCTAACTTTTCTGTCTGTATTCCAGCACACGTCTGTGGACGGCTACCCCGAACCCCCAGCACCACCGGCTAAGTCTGCCAGCAGACAGAGTCTGCCGCGATGTCGTAACTCTGTGGCGTCCATCACAGATGACCAGCCTCACATCGGCAACTACAGGCTGCTCAAAACCATCGGCAAGGGCAACTTCGCTAAAGTCAAACTAGCACGGCATATTTTAACAGGGCGGGAGGTAATATACACAGACATAGCGCTCTCTCTCTCGCTCTCTCTCTCGCTCTCTCTCTCTCTCTCTCTCTCTCTCTCTCTCTCTCTCTCTCTCTCTCTCTCTCTCTCTCTCTCTCTCTCTCTCTCCGATTGAAATTGTCAAGCTTTAAGCTGTGACTTTGACTGCTGGGTATAGGTTTGTCTCATAATAGTGATCACATTGGTCTTCTTTCATGTCAGCCTCATTATAGTTACAGAGAAATCAGAAAACTTATCTCTGTGCTGTGTACTACCACCAATACATCCCACTCACCCATACATGTCCCGTTATATTGTCAATATTAGCACACTGCATCTCTTAGACGAAGGGAGGGAGAACTGAGACAGATGACCAAGTTGTTGTTGTTGTTCGTTATGCTACAGAGCAATCCACTTGGAGGATGCATGCGCAGTATATTTGTGACTACATCACCACTAAAGTGAGGAGTGACCACTAAAAGAATATTGAACATTTGTTATTTGTATCTTGGTAAATACATTGCTTATCATGTTTGGTAATAAACAGATGCTTGTAACTAGAGAATGCAATTTCTGTAGAAATTGCGGTGTGAATGCTGAAAGGCTTACGCTAAACTGGATAGCTGAAGCTGAATGAAGCCTGAAATGTTTGAAGTATGTGGAATATTTTAAGACATACTGAATATAGGTCCCTTATTAATTATGCGCCCTTTCCCTCTGACAGTTGAATTCATTGAGATTCAGCTGAGGTGCACCTCAAAATCCATCAGACAAATAAGAGTCTTGTGAACACAGTGATGTAGATTTTGTGTGTGTGACTAAAACTGTGTTCATGGGAGCAGTTTGAAAAAGTGGTACTTTGTCCTTTCCTCAAACTGTGCAGGTAAGTTTTATAATGTGAGTAGATGGGGCAGTTGGTTGGTGCCCCTCTCGCTTGGAGGGGTCTGAAGCCAGTTTGCTTAGTCCGTTTGCTTAGTCTGACACATGTCTGCGATCAGCACAAATCTTCCTGTAAAATGTTGTAAAAATGATCTATGTAGAGAAACCTTGTGGGAATGAGAGCGAATTGAAGAGAGACTTTTCACAAGATTTCCACAGTTTCCTCTCCACTCTAGCTGATGTCACGCCCTCTAGTTTTGAGCATTTTGCCAAAACTTGACCTCAAACAAAGTTGAATATGTTGATGTTTGAATTGTCTTAATAGCTGAAAGTATGAATTAATGATGAAGAGTAGAAAATTTTAAACATTCCGTCAATGCTTTTTAATGGGAAAAAATTCCTGAAAAACGTTGAATATTTCAGAAGGTTTGAATGTTAGGAATGAGACGCTGGAATGTCCTAAGTGAGCTGAACGTCTTGATGTTTGAATGACGTTTCTACGATGGAAAATGTGGAAGGAGATGGGTGCCAAAAAACGCGACGGAATAATAATAATAATAAAGAATTTGTCCGTAGAAAAACATAGGTTTGAATGCGATCAGCTCTTCAATCTCCCAAAAATTGCTACGGTTTTGGTTATCAAGAAATCTTACGGTCCACTGAATCCAAAGTTTATGTAAGTGTAAAAGAAACCCTCAGGCCGTCTGCCAGTCAGTGGGTGAGCAATCAACCATCCTTGTTTTCTTGTCATCTTAATACTTTCATTTCTGCTGACATACACCTTTTTTTCTTTGCCCAAAAGTTTGGACAGTTATTCTCCGTTTTCCTCCATCAGAATCGTTCAAGCGCGGACCTCCTCAGACAGCTTCTTTTCAAATTCTGCACCCATTCCGGTTGTCAGCACATGCATAGTTGTAGCACATACCTTTACAGTGGACAAGTTCTCAGGCACAAGAAATTGGAGGGTGCGTTCACGTCTGATCGCCCTAGTGGATCCTTGTGCGCTTGTGGATGTTTGTAACACAGCTTTAGAGCAGGTATACATTTCTGGACGTGGGTATGCTTTTCAGTCGTCAGTTAGTATATCGGACAAATAACAATGTGAAAAAATGTTCAAAAGCTAGAGCGAAGTGTTGTGCAGGCAGTTTGTACGGATCAAATGAAATAAGGTAGCTGGCTATATTTGGCTCATGAGCCATGATCCCTGTAATAGAGCTCCAGATGTTTATTATTAATTAACCACAGTCATTTTTAGAAATAATCTCCCATTTTTATTTTATTTTTTATTTTTTTTGTCAGGATTGACTTTATAGAAATGGTTTACTTTTTCAATCCCCCAGGATGTAGGTGGGGGTGGTGGGGGTGTTGGGTCTTGAAGTAGGGGTCTGTAGTCATTAAAATTTTGGAAACTTGGAAACTGTTTGAGATTTCTTTATCAAACTTGGCAGTTACTTCTATTAGGCAGTGTAGTCATGTCTTTTGATATTTTTTGGATTGCTGCACTTAAATTTTTGTGTTTCCATGGCAGCTAGTTTCGCATGTAAAATTTGTGTGATTTCCAGTCCAGAACTTGAAAACTATTTGCATCTTTTTTATTATCAAAAAATAGACAACAGTTAAAGTCAAGACGTAGTCATCCCTATGTCCGTCCATGTGTCCATCCATCTAATCGTGTCAGTTTTGGGTGAGAACTGAAATTTCTGCATCAACTTTCCTGTTACTTCTACCAGGCAGTGTATATACTGCTCCATCACTGGGTAGAGTCTCCCTTTTGCTCAGAACAGCCTCAGATTTAAGGGGTATGGGTTCCTTTGAGATTCTGGTTCATGTTTTCATGATTGCATCACACAATTCCTGCAGATTTTCTTGTGCGGTTTCATACTACGAATCTTCCATTCTTGAATGTCTGTGTTTTATTGGATTCAAATCTTGTTGCGGTGAAAGCTACTGAAGATCATTGTCATGCTCACGAAACAACTTTGTTTTTGTAAAACAAAGTTTTACTTTGTTTTGTAATGCATCATCGCGCTGGAAGTAACTATAAGAACATGGTCAAATCGTGTCACTTATGGTATACACATGGCCAGCAACAATATTGAAATGGACTGTGGCATTCAAATGATGAGGGATTGATATCAACTGGCCTAAAGTACACAAATAAAACATTCCCCACACCATCACACAACCTCCACCACCCTGGATTGTTGATACAAGCAAGGTGGATCCATGGCTTCAGGAAACTGATGTGTGGACCAGCTTTAGCAAGACCTAATGTGTCAGAAAATGAAAACAAGTTTGAAGCATTAATATTGTCTGTACATACTGCATATTTTATTTAAATGGTTAATATAACTTATTTTTACTAAGTAAACATGTCCACATACACAGAGGACTAATGACATTAAAACCATACAGCCTTAAGGTCTTATTGTTTCCACAGCGCTCATATTTACAGCAATATGCTGTCTTAAACAGAGACCTAAAAATACCAGGATTCCTGTATCACATGAATTGTTAAGTAATGAAAGTAGTTAAACAGCAAAATGTATAATAACCCCCTTCTGTGAGAAGTAGAATCTCTCCAGAGTCAGTGATTTGTAACAGCAGGAGGTACAGCTCTAACTTCAGTTTTTCTGCTGTAGGAAAGTCTTTGTGCAGTTTCTCAGATATCTTTTTTTTTGGTGGAGGAGGAAAGGCTCAGGTGGCTAAGGCTCTTGGTTACTGATCAGGGTTCAAGCCTCAGCACCACCAATATGCCTCTGTCCAGCTCTAAGGAGAGCCCTTAACCCGCAACTACTCTATTGTATCAATTGCTTAAAGTACCGGTATTTGATCATCCTTACGGCATAATTCATGCGTAATGAAATAAACATAAGGGGGAAAATTACTTGTTGCAAATTGTTATGGTGTAGGTCTGGAGAATAAAACACCTGGAACATGCTGCTGTTGGAAAATCAGTATTCTGTAAATAAGATCACACCACCTTGTTCTTGATTATTTTCTGATGGTAGCATGCTCCTAAGTGACATATTCCTTACTAACATTATGCTTTAAAATTCTATTAAAATTGGGATGTTAGCAGAAAAATTAAGGGTGTTGTAATTATAAAACACTTTTTTTTGTTGTTGTGCTTCTGTTGCATACTGCTGTAAGGTGTCTTCTCTGAGGACACAATGCTACGTTTCTGTAGCATGCACTCGAAGATCTGTTGTTCTTCAGCTCTTATTTTAGGCATTGGCAATGTTGGATATGATCCAGAACCAATTCCCATCCAACAGTATAGCAAAAACAGTTTTAGGCTCATCTGTGCACGCAGTCATCTCTACATGCAGCTTTATTCTTTTGTTCTTGGTTCCTTCTGTCTCCTCCAGCCTAGTAAACCTCGGTAAACTAAAAATGTGTCCTTAAAGCCAAAATTCCCAATGTTGATTCGGAATGGCTTTTGATGTGGATTTAGTATGGTCTATTAGGTGACTTGGTTACTCTAAATTGCCCCTTGGTGTGTACAAGGGCATGTAGGTGTGTATGCATGGTGTCCGGTGATGCTTTTGCGTCTTATCCTGCTCCTGGGATAAGCACTGGATCTGCCTCAGCCTAGACCAGAGGCAAGTTCGTGCTGAAAGCACAGTGCTGTGTAAAAGCAATGAGGTCGTTTCTAGTTTGTGTACTTAAAGCAGCTGTGTCACGTGTACTGTTCATGCTCCATACTTTAAAAACTTCGTCCCATCGAGAAATCAAATAGAGGTAAATTTGCCAACTTCTTGTCAAAACCATCTTGTCATTTCCATCGCCGCAAAGAAGTTATAATTTTGTATTGAAATCGTGGAATACTACTTTTACAATATATGTGCAGATTTTTTGGTGCATTGAATATAGGATATGTCCGCAAGGCGGGGAAACGCGTCATAGCAGTGACCGCAAGGTGTAATTGCCAGGCAGAAGAGCTAAGAGCATATTTATTTTATACATTTCTTACTTTAGCTGTTTTTGTCAGTAAATTGTAACTGCTGTTCAATCTATCATGCGGTGAGGTTTCAGTTTGACAGGATACACGGATAAATTGCAAAGCACTAGCAAAAGCAAAAAATGATAAGCATAAAGTCATGAGATACCCTCCACTCTGGGGCGATTCTGGTTTGTAGAATCACTAATATTTAGCTCAAAATTATCAAGTCAAGGTCAAACTGCGAACCATGCTACCGCCAGTAGTCTTATGTGCGCTTGTTTACTAATCTTCAACTGTAAAACGCTCAGTATGCACAGTAACCGTGATGCAGTTCCTTTAAGTTACACATTGCTACACTTGAGTGTGGTAAATTGTGTTTATCTTTTTTTTTTTTTTTTCATTTGTATCCAAAATGGCATCTGGAGAAGTTCCACTGTTAAAATTCAGTTTGTACAATAACAGTCCCTTTGGAAATCATTTACATTATTTGGCAGACTCCCTTATCTGACTTACAATTTCGTCTCATTTATGCAACTGAGCAGTTGATGATTAAGGGCCTTGCTCAAGGGCCCAACACCGGCAGCTTGGTGGTACTGGGGCTTGAACCGCCAATCTTCTGATCTGTAATCCGGGGCCTTAACCACTGAGCCACCACTGCCCCATGGACTGTTTAACTGCTGCAGAAAAGAGGACGCAACAGATCAGCTGTGTCTAGTTCTATCCAAAGTGTACTAACTAGGCTATAGGACCTACTATAATGTCAATGACACTACTAATAGTATCACTATATATGAACGTAATAGTACCAGTGACTGAGGAGAATGGTGATTGTAGCATTGAATCAGTCCTTAAATTTATTTAGTAAATTTATTTAATCCTTAAATTTAGTCTGATTTGTTCATCAGGAAGCAAAAGTAGAATGGCACCAGGATGATTTTAACATGTGAACGAGTTACGCACTACGCTATGCAGCGATCTTGCCTCCGGTGCGTAGCAATGAACACTAGAGGTTCGATAATAAATGTGACTGGCGGATGCCTGTAAGTCTCAAACTTTCCACGTGGAAATTTCCAACCTGTTGCTTTTGCATTGCAAACGAGCAAAACACCAACTTTGCTATATATATTATCATTTGCAGAACTTCTAGTTTTCCAGTACAATTCCTTCTCCAGTCTTTGGAGGGTGTGTCGCCTGTACGTGATGCTTATGCTCTTGTACAGATTGATGCCAGTCTGCATTTAGTCCTCGTTATGAATTAGAGTTCTGCTACATGCTAACTTTTATTCTCTTATAGAGTAGATTATTGTCATGCTGTATCCTAAAACACATCAGCAAATCTGACAGAATTAGATAACTGGATGAGGTGTGTGTGTGTGTGTGTGTGTGTGTGTGTGTGTGTGTGTTCATGGAAAAACTTTCTTGAGCAATGCCTCCATTACCCATTTTTTGTTAGTTACGTTAGCCTTAAGACTTTAGTACAAGACTGAAACAGTAAATGTCACACATCAAATCTGCTTAGCTGATTGGGTAAAACTGATTGGTGACAAAATACTGCTCTAAAATCCCTCTGAAATGGACCTCATCATAACATTTTCTCTCTATCTTCTGTGAAGATGTCTTTTTATGTCTCGTTGTTTGTCTTGCCGGCTCTATCTGTTTACCATCTTTTTATAATGCATCGCTGTTTTTTTTTTCATCGGAATTGGGTGACGTTTTTTTCTGCCTTTTGAGTTTGAACGACTCATAGCAACAGAGCCAGAAGCGCCATCTGTGTAAAAGGTATAGGCGACATGGTGGGACAGGGATGTGAGGAGTTTTGATTTCTGGCATTCTTTGTTCCGAGAACAGCATGAATCTAAACGTTTTCATCTACGGTTTCTGCCTCGAATTGAGTCCTGGTTCTCCTCCAAAATATTTCCCCACAACTCTACTTGAGTGTGTATAGTGGGTATAAATGTACGCAGGTAGCAAAAGCGCCCCAACAATTCTGTACAACTGCCGTTGTTGTTTTGATTGGAACGGGGATATGCTCGGGGATTTTGTATTTTTGAAGCATTGTATGTAATAGGATATCACCATATCCATAGACACGCCACTGTGTCACTTCATACGGCTGGTTCTAGAATGCTTGCTCTCTGTATAAAACAGTAGAGTGATGCGGCTTTACAACCAAAGCCGGCTTGTTGATGGGTCTCTGTTATATCATGGAATAACTGTGTAAAAACGGTTTCTCTCTCTCTCTCTCTCTCTCTCTCTCTCTCTCTCTCTCTCTCTCTCTCTCTCTCTCTCTCTCT
>JAOUQZ010035129.1:0-14204 GCA_028564935.1 Neosilurus hyrtlii
TCCACTGATACATCCGACTACAGCAGAGTCATCAGAAAACTTCTGAAGATGGCAGGTCTCTGTGCAGTAGCTGAAGTTCATTTTGTAGAAGGTGAAGAAAAAAAGGGAAGAGGACGGTCCCTTGTGGTGCTCCGATGTTGCTGACCACCATGTCCAACACGCAGTGCTGCAGGCGCACATACTGTGGTCTTCTGGTCACTTCTGGTAGTCCACAATCCAGGAAACAAGAGATTCATCCACCCAGGAGGGTCGGCCTGATGGTGTTACAAGCAATGGAAAAGTTAACAAAATATGACCATCACAGTGCTCACGGGCTGGTCCAGGTGGGTGTAGACACAGTTAAGCAGGTACATGATGGCGTTCTCGACTCCGGGGGTCCATATGTGGTCTATCCATGGGTCGACGTTGATCCAGTATGAGTCTTTCGAGGGTCTTCATGGCATGTGAAATCAGTGCCTTGGGTCTGTAATCCTGGGGGCCACTGAGACGTGGGGAACGAGGCATGACGTCTTCCACCGCACTGGGACCCTCTGTAGACTCTGTTGGTTTATTGTAAAAATGTAATGCAAGACTCCACAGAGCTGGGAGGAACAGGCTTTAAGGACACGGGGGCTTACCCCATCTGGTCCTGCTGCCTTGCCTGAGTGGAGTCTTTTCAGCTGTTTCTCAACCTGATTATAGTTGACAGGTGGGGGAGGATTGACAGGTCTATTACAGGAGACAGAGGTGCAGTAAGGAGAGGGAGGGAGAGAGATTGGGTTTCAGGCTTGATCCTGACAAGCTAGAAGGGGGCTGAGCAGTAAACGCAGTGTCAAATCTGTTAAAAAACAAATTCAGCTCGTTTGCCCTGAGCTCACCACCCTCACTTCCTCTACTGTTGGATGGCCTGAAACCAGTGATGGTCTTTATACCACTCCAAACCTCTCTCACGTTGTTCTGTTAGAGTTTCCACTCCAGCTTTCTCCTGTAGTTGTCCTTAGCCTCTCTGATCTTGACTCTCAGTAAACTTTAGATCGTTCTCACCTCCTCTTTGTTGCCAGCCCTGAATGCCCTCTTCTTGTTTTCTAGGGGTGTTTTAATGTCTTTAGTCACCCACAGCTTGTTATTTGGGTAACAATAGACTAATAGTTATGTAATTACAAGTTCCAGACTACAGGGTATGCATACACATTTGATCCTAATTGACACTGAGGTCAACATGACTCAAGCAAAATATAATTCTATTATCATTACACCTTCACTCCTAAAATTTATATTGGAATTGAACACTAATAACACACAATAAGAACAAAAGATCCAAAAACCATATCCACCCTTGTGATCCAATTTTAACAAATGAGGTTTCAAAATTATAATTCAAAATTATACCCCAGTACAGCTTTATGCAGGAACATCCCTGGGCAAGGCCATCCTACATTATCATGATCCTAGTTATAGAAATTTCCTTGATGATATTTTAAAAGTTTTAGTTTTCTGCTTAGCTTTTACTCTTGTTTATTTAATTTCTTTGTTTATTTTACTTTAGATCTTTTCCGCATGTATTTTTTTTTCAGCTACACACGCTACTTTCATGCATTCATCCACCAAACCACTTTATCCTTATTACGGTTGCAGGGAGGCTGGAGCCTATCTCAGCTGACTCTGGGTGGGTCCATCACAGGGAAAACACACAACTATTCACATGTAGAAGAAATTTTATTTATCAATTAGCCTAATGTACATGCCTTTGGATTATGGAAGGAAACTCAAACTCTACACAGAAACACCAGAGCCTGGGACTCGAACCCAGGACCTTCATGTTATGAGGCAGACATTCTAACCACTATAGCACAATGTTCCTGTCACGACACGTTAAAACCCTTTTCATCTTTAAACCATTCAGTGAGCTTTTATACTTTCACCCTTCTGCCCATTATACATTTATACAATACTGATTTTGTTTTATTTTGCCGTAGTTCACTGCTTTAACTCTGGTAATTACTTATTGTCTGTTAAGCACTTTGATTTTAATTGTTTTAACACTTGTCTCTGATGTACAAGCCTAACATGATCGGGCTCTACTGAACACAGAACTTAAAGCAAACAGTGTAGTAAAGCATCTCATCTGGTGGCTTAGGAGGTGTTTTCAGACAACTTAAATCCACTGTCTAAAATCACAGCAGGACTTTTAGGCTGTTTGTGATTAAAAGGTCCAGCAGAAAGGATAGTACCTCACTAGCATTTCAATCAAATCAATTATGTCAACCTTAAGCTCCTGGTGTACAAGTGATAAAACAAGCCATGGGAGCCGATTACTGAGTCCAGGGTTTTAATAAACAACAACAAGGAGTGGACCGAGTACTGACCCCTGAGGGACTCCAGTAGTAAGACTGTGAGGTGAAGAATCTAAACCACTTTAAGCTACTTGGATGGATCCCACAGGAGTAATAAGAAGTAGGTCAGAGCATGGTTCCTAACACCCCCCACCCCCACCCCCAGTCACCAAGAGTACAAGTGAAGATCTGGTAATTCAGGGTCAAGGAGTGCAGAGAGGTTAAGGGGAGGACAGAACACAAAGTTCTCTCTGGATCTGTGTAAAGCCTCAAGAAGGGCCACTTAGCCTTGTAACCAGACTGATAGGCATCCAGGTCATCATTTAGTTTTAAATATGACAACAGCTGTGTAAATGCAGCACATTTCATGGTCTGCTAGTTCAAGTCCCCATGAAATGGCTTGGGAGTCTAGTGACGGTTTGATGAAATGTCTGTTTGATATATGCCACGCCTCCTCTGAATCTAAAAAGAACTTCACATGCCAGCCAATTAAAAAAGGAAAATAATAATAACATTACAAAACAGCTGCATTTCACCAGAATGGTGTAGTGGTTAGCATGTCCACTTCACAGAAAGAAGGTCCAGGGTTTGAGTTCCGGGATCAGCCAGGGCATTTCTGTGTAGTGTTTGCATATTGTCCCTATGCTTGCAAGGGTTTACTCCAGGTAATCTAGTTTCCTCCCACAGTCAAAAGACATACACATTAGGCTAATTGACTGTTCCAAATTGCTCCTAGGTGGGAGCATAAATGTTTGTGGGCATGTTGGCCCTGTGATGGGCTGGTGAGGTGTTTAAGGATGTACTCCACCTACCCAGAGCTGGCTGAGCTAGGGTCCAGCCTCCCCGCGACCCTAGTAGGATTAAGACGTTTGGAAAATGATAAAATAAATAAATGAATAATATGCCATGACCTTTAGCACGAAGTCCCAATCCAACTGATCACTGACTTTGGAATGACGTGTTTGATTTGTCAGATGTTTGATTTGTCAGATTTTGCTCTCCATCACGATCAAAACCCTAAATGAAGGAAATTCCAATACATGGAAAACACCTTACCAAGAAAGTTTATAATACATTGATATACCTGCAATCATCACACACCCTCCCTCTGTTGATCTATTTGTGGCTAATCTGACACCGTATTGGGTCATGATGGTCATCTAGCCAGCTACTATCCCCATGGGCATCATCTGTAGGGTCACAACCATCTTAAGGCTGTTTAGGATACTAATGATGGATCTTTGCTGTTTCATTCCAATAATGCCCAACCTGCTGAGGGCTCGGGACGGAGATCCACAGTCAAAGCCCTGAAATCTGATCTCAATTAGCCGACAGTTTGCTCACCAGACTCTAACCAAATTCTCATCCTTGGCGAGATTTAAAAGCCTTTTTTAAGGTAGCTTTCCCAAGGGTGCTTCGATGTACAACAACAGGATGATGTCTGGACTCAAAGTGTTAGAGGCAACATGGCCAGTTCATTTCAGTTGCTGCTCAACCAGCAGGTCTCAAGCCAAGTGATCCCTGTGTCTCTAAGCCCAGTGTTTTTTAAAGCTCAGGGGAAACACAGATGATTAAATCCCCATTTTACAGAGCAAGCACTTGACTTGTGATACTGAAGAATGCAACAGGAACTCGTACCCTCAAAAACTGCTGTAGAAACTGAAGGTAGTTCAGCAGGACTGAAACTCCATAGTCTTTACCCTGATCCTCTACAAAACCATGTCCTTGTTTGTCTTGCACGAATTTTACTTTAGCCTTATAATTATTGTTTAGTTTATTGTTTATTGTTACCATTAGCTTTATTGTCACTGTTATTGTCTACGGCACATGGACCTCACGTCTGTTCTAATGACCCCGCGACAAGTCAGGCATCAGCATGTACTGCATGGACGACACAAGAGAGGTTTATCATTAATGTGACCAAGAAGTAAAGGATTAGCCAGCTATACTTAGCAGCTTTGAATCTGTACTTAATTTGTCCTGGATCATTCCGGAACAGGATCCGGTACTTCTCGGATTTGAAATGCCTGAGCTCCGGAATTTATTTAAACGGATTGGGGACATCTACAGAGGTTTTAATAAAGATATAATTGAAAAGGAAGCACCTGTGTGTGTTCCCTGGAAGTCTTCCCTCTGTAACTATAGAGGAACACCAGCACCATCCAAAACCTTTCATTCAAAACCTTTAAAAAATTCGATCTGCAAGAGTGATTTATTGAACACATTTTTGGTATTCAATATTTCTACATTTTTTTTCTCCCGAAACAAAAAACAATCAGCAGTGTGCACATGTTACTTGCTAGAGTTGATTTGATTGGCTGAAAAAAATCATAGGAAAATAGGAAACAATCAATTTTACACCAGCTCACACCTTAGCTTACACCTAATGCAGAAACAGGTGGCTAACAAGTTTTGGTAAATGTAACAACATCTGTACAGCTTACATTCTACTGAGAATTCATTTATTTGCCGAACTGCTTAATCCCACTTGGGTCGCAGGAAGGCTAGAGCCTATCTTAGCCAACTCTGGCTGAAGGCGGGGTACACCCTGAACAGCTCGCCAGTCCAAAGCAACAAACACACACCTAGGGGCAATTTGGAACAGTCATTTAGGCTAATGTGCATATCTTTAGGTTGTGGGATGAAACCAAAGACAAGGAAACCTTAACAAGCCCGGGACTCGAACCCAGGACGTTCTTGCCATGAGGCGGAAGTGCTAACTACAATGCTACTGTGCCACCCTTACTGAGAACGGGGGGCAAAAAAGCCAACAACATTGGATCCCTTATATGAACGCACGTATTTCTGCTCTGAACCCGGTGACCACATGGCATTTCTATCACGGCAGCTTATCGTTCACGACCACGCTCTGGGTAATAGTGGAGGATGAAAATGAGAGCGTGACCACCTCGGCCTAATTGGATTTGTTATCATGATATAACATATACAAAGAAACAATGCGGTATTGTTCAGGTCTGATTTATTATTATGATCAGTGGGAATATTTTACTCACATATCTGATTATAATCACGGACCAAGACGTGATCGCAAAGAAACATTACAGTATACACGGTAAAATATGCAATTATATTGTGAACGCAGGAAATCAAGAACCCCTGATATAATATAATTTTTAAATCTAAGATTTTTTTCAATCATAAAGTCAAATTTATGTCAGAGAATCACTGGTTATGATTACGATACTGATTATACCAGTGTCCAAAAGAGTCTCTCTGATGTAATCATTTGGCTCCATGGGATCCTAGTAATGGGTGTTCAAATCTATATTTAAAGAAAACTAGCTCAGAAACCAAGTTTAGCACTAACCAGATAAGCTAATCACGATCCACTGCTGGTGTAAACACACATTTAGCAGTATACATTTTTTATACATCACTTCATTTCCTCTACTGCTTCATCCTAGGGGCCGATTTCCCCAAGTGGCTTCCCGGGATCACAGTTTAGAAAAGCATAAGTTAACTTAGTACCAAGTGTTGAAAGATTCCTGGTGTTTGTTTTTGAAGGTTCCCAGTACTATCAAAATGTCTACATTTTTACACAGGAAGCCAAAATAACATACTTCTTGATTCAGGTTGAATACAAAACGCTGTTCACCCAGACCTGTGCGCCGTCTCTTATAGCCGCTGATATCTCTGATTTGTTGTGAAAGCCAGTCGCCGCCGGTGATTCCAATCCTTTAGCATGTTTTCACTTCCTATATAAACTAGCTGGTTATAGACATGTACACAGGACCGGACAGTACCCTTACATGACGTGCCTTTAAAGACTAAAATCTGCCACTCCGATGGGTGTTAAATGCAGTGTTTCTAACGCCGGTCTTGTGTGTATAATCTATGCCGCCTATGCTTGAAATGTCTTTGTGTATTAAAGCTAGCAGGTAATCTCGCTAATATCGAGGGCTGACAGCAACCAGTGGATAATTCCACTTTTCATAGTTTTGAGAAAACAGGGATTTTACCATTTGAGAACATTTGAGTTTACATGTTAAATCAGTTGGTTCACTGTAAAGCTATTAAGAATCACCTCACTGATGTATTTGGATTCGATTTTTTTAAAAAGGCTTTTAACGTGTCTGAACACATGAGGGGTTGATATTTATTGAGCAGGTAGAAGGCGATAGGGCAAAAAAAAGGTCAATTTGGGCATTTTGTGGCGAGATCCACTTGTTGCTGTCAACCCTCGATATAAGAGCTACTGGAGTTTCAACAACAGCACTCAACTTCTGTGAACATTTCTATAACTTTAAAGCAGGCATGTTTCTTCCAAAACTATCAGGAATGTGGTTAAATATCTACATTACACACACACACACACACACACACACACACACACACACACACACACACACACACACACACACACGCAGTCATTCCTAAATGTCCCCCCTGGTTCAGTCAGAACCGAATACCGAAGCGGTTTACTCCAGCCTAGCTACTGATGCTATCTAACGTTATCTTTTCTAATATGCTGCCTGCTGAAACGGTTCATGTTTATACTACTTATAGCATTTTAGCTACAGCACAGATAACATAAATATATTTCTACATCTGTCATTTATATCAGGAAACTTCAGCCACCTGGTCTGTCCCTGCTCTAAACCTTAAACTGCTTTAAAAAAAACTTTTTAAAAATATGTGTATGCATTCCTACATCATGTTGTGTGTGTGTGTGTGTGTGTGTGTGTGTGTGTGTGTGTGTGTGTGTGGCTATTTGATATAAGATTACAGACAAATCACAATGAATGGCCTAATAAATGCCCTGATTACATAAATTCATTATTTGTTTTCATATTATTTGTAGTATGTATAATTTTGTGTACGCAGCCAAATTATAAATCCTTTACATGTTTTTAACTTTAGCCTCTCATAGCCAGCCCAGTATTTTCATAACCACTGTTAATAACAGTTATCACTTCTATATGACCGGCTAAGCAGCTAGCCAGCCGCTCCACGACGCAGCCAGCCGTTTTCATTGCAGCTGGCTGGCTCCCAGGTCTCAGTCCACCCCCCACCCCCACCCCCACCCACCCTGATGCATTTCTTCAAAAACTTGATAAAAAAATGTAAAATGGTGTTAAGTACACTTAATTTATTACTCAAATAAAATACACTGCTGAAATTAGCTGGAGTTCAAATAAAACATTCCAAGAAAGTCTTTTTTAGGAATATAATGTAGTTTGAGGAGGATAACAGAAACTGCTCCTCATCACACTGCTCTAGGTTGGGGTTCCTCTAGGTGAATGTTTGAAGATTTAATTATGAAGATATTGTGTGTTAGGGTTACAGTGGAGGGACTCGAGCGTCCTGAACACACAACTGCAAATGAATATATTACTTAAAATGAGGAAAGACTCGACTCACCCAAACGCAATCCATGTTATTACTTTCTTTTTTTGTTTGTTTGCTTTTGTTATTTTTTCTCCTGAGACGTTTGTTTATTCCCCTCTTCATGGAAATGCGTTATTGTACAAGGACAGAGTCAATGAATTCACGTCTTTATTACAGAATTTAAAGCTCACAAAGCCCTTCGACATTTCTCTGGCTCACATGTGAGGACCTGTTAATTTGGACATTTCATGTGTTTATGAATGTAATTACCTCGAAGAATTCAATTCATTCACAGCATTCTGAAAGCTCAAAAAGTTTTTCATTCATGCTCACGCCTCCGGGGGTTCACAACCGCTTGTGCTGTAATTAAAGTGGCAGCCAATCATGAATTTTTTTTGTTTGTTTGTTTTTGTACATCTCCATTGTGTTCTACAGGAACGCTCTTGTTTATCTAAAGACCCCCCCCCCCCCCCCCCCCCCACACACACACACACACAAACACACTCATGGTTCTAATTTTATTTTCATGCAAACGTCGGGGGCACATCACCAATAATCATGAACCCAGGCCCTGTCAATCAAAACAAAACAAAAAAAGAAATTAATAGGAAAAAAAACTTTCATCTCTGATTTTCTACAAAGTTAGATTTTTTAAAAAGAAATTTAAGATTATTTTTAATTCTACTTAATATAAACTTAATATATATTAATATATTATATTAATTTAATATATATATATTTATATAAACTTTATATATATTCACTTTAGTTGCAATAGATTATTGTCATTGTATTATTTTTAGATGTTTTATTTTAATTAGCACTTTTTGACAGATGCCCTCTTATGATTTTACTACATTATATTATTTTGAAATATATATATATATATATATATATATATATATATATATATATATATATTTTTTTTTTTTTTTACATTTTGATAGGGAAAAAGGGGTTCATTGCTTGATGATAAAAGAGTTTTTGTTCATTAAAAGTATGTTGTATTGTATTCATTGTATTGTATTTATTTTCTATATATCTATTTATTCATTCATTCATCTATTTATTTATTTATTTACTTACTTATTTACTTATTTATTAGCTCCACTTGGTCTTCGCGTTGATTCACTCTCACCTGATTGGCTGTTGCTCCTCCCCGTCACCATGTAGCCGCCTTCTTTTTTAAATGGAATTTTTTTTTGTGGTATTAAAAGGTGTAATGTTTTCTTCTTTGGCTTCATCCGTCTCCCTCTGATCCCTGAATAGGGAGTGGTGGCGTAGTGGTTAAGGTGATGGGTTACTGATCCGAAGGTCAGCGGTTCAATCCCCACTATCACCGTATATTTTTTTATACCATATACTGGACTTTTACAGAAACCAGAAGTGCTGATAAGGCTAGCTTCTGATGGTTCTGATAGCAATCCAGGAGTGCCATTAGCACCGTTTGTTTTGTCTAAAATAATTATAGTAAGTATGTATGTCTTTTTATTAAATTATTTTTTACAGGTTTTTTTTCACTGAACACGATTTTACTGGACCACAGGCTTTCAGCTAACCAGCTAGCTCTTTGCCAACCAGCTAATTCCATGCTAACCAGCTAGCTCCATTCCAGCCGGCTGGCTCCTTGAAAAACAACAAAATATGGAGTTAAAGTATTTTATAGTAATAATATATTTTTTCCCACCAAATGCAAAGTTAACGCAGGATTTCAGCTAACTAGCTAGCTCCCTGCTAACCAAGTTTCCTGTTTTTTATTGTAATAATGGATTTATTTCTTACTTTTTGCAAGAATTGAAATACTATAATTATAATGCTACATTTCTTACAATTCTGAGGATAAAATAAAACAATAACTCCACTTCCTCTGATCGGATAGGAATGAATACCCCGTTCCAGTTCACCTCGTGAATTATCAATTCACATACAACCAGAAGTCATGGAATAACCGTTAAAAATTAAACACATACATATATATATATATATATATATATATAAATATATATATATATATATATATATATATAAAAGCAACAAAACAGGGTGGAAATACAATATCAACTCAGAAGACTGGTGACATGATTTTTTTAATCCAACATGAGCATGAGGGTCTCGGCAAGTTTCCTCAGGAGACATCAGGCATCATTTAAATCAATCCCATCATACAGTGCTTTAGTTCCAGTCCTTTTCCCTTCACTCTGACCTTTTGCTTTATGGTGTTTACTTAGATGTACAATGAATTCCTTTGTGCTGAGGTGCTTTCATGGCAGTTCCTCACTTCCCTTCTGGTTGTGGGTCACTCGGCCTTCCTCTCTGTACGCTTCAGTGGACGCCCTGACGACAGCGTTTTAAGTTGACACTGGGGTAAAAATCGTCTGAATCCTTCATCAAGCTAAAAGCAGGCTTAGTACCAGTTCTCACAGGTCGGAGTAAAGAGCCATAAGAGACACACTGCTTTTAAGTCAACCGTCAAAGAGAGGTCACGGTACAGTTGCTGCGCACGGCCTACTGCAAAGATATGAGCACCCCAGGCTAAAATGTGCACAGAAACAGCAACTCAGCCCCCAGCGGGCTGCTCGCTATTCACCCACTTACATCCTCACATGCAGTGTAGCATATCAGGATCAAGGGTTCTCCAGTGGCTCTGATCTTCGGTGAGTCCTTCTCCGTTACCCCATATCAGTTCCTTCGGATCACTTTAGATTATTTGGGGGTGTCCTTGTTGACGTTTGGTCCCAGGAGGTGTCCATATCATTGCCGTATTTGGGAGGTGGTTGTTCTCCATGCGAAGGATGTGGCCGGTCACATTTACTCAAGCTGCTCCTCACTGGTAATGCAGTAATATCAGATTTTTAGGATTCTGTAAGAAGACATCAAGCTTCTTGTTAATATTTGCTGAAGCACTTAAACTCTCGCTGGCGTAGATGGCTGTCAGAAGCACGATGAACAAATAGAGTTTGATTGTTTTCGGAATGGACATGAAGTATGGAGGGCCAGAATTTGTTCATTCTCCAAAAATGTCTACCATCCTTCCTACATGGCACTTGACATCATCAAGACCCACTTCTGCAAAGCCTAGTGGTCACCAGTTAGGCCATAAAGCCTGTGTACGGCTAAACCGCATCCATACACACTCCTACCTGAAATCCATCGTCGCTTGTGAGAAAAACACCCATGACTACGGACTAGCACAGGCATTGTGCCACAGATTACACGAGTCCCTAACCTTACGACCTCCAAATGGGCTGGAAGGCCTCGTTGAACTTGATTTGGCTCTTAACAGGCTTCTCTTTGTAACAGAGGTTATATGAACAACCACGACGACTTGAGATCCATTCAAAGAGGTCACACTTCCGCTATAGCTGCCTTACATCACTCTTCTTCCACTACAAACCACTTGCTCGCAAATTATGTCTCTTAACTGTAGGCTAATGGGCTGTTCCAGATTGCCCCCGGGTGTGAGTGGGAAAGGTTGTGTGCGTTGGCGCTGAGATGACCTGGCAAGCTGTTAAGGGTGCACCCCGCCCTCACCTGCGGCCCTAGTAGGATTAATTGCTTTAGCAAGGAAACGAATGAATGGAATGGAAAATACATGAGACTGGAACTGTCGCCATTTTTTTATTTTATAAATGAAAAACATTGAATCATTTAATGATATTCTGGTTACTAAAATAGAAACATCCAGAAAACGGTTCATGTTACAATAATCTGCATTTTTTATTTAATAAAAATACAGTTTAATACAATTGTGGTGTTTTTTTTTCTCTAATAAATTAAAGTATTCTTGTACAAGTTCTCTGGAGTTACATTTCCGTGCTAACAGGACGGTCATACGTATTAAATATGTAATTAAAAACTCATGAGAACGGCACATTCCGCCTCAGCGGGTGTTTGGAATTGGTTCGTGTTTTTAAATGATAATTATGAACTAATTTTCTTGTTAGCTGATATTTTTCTCGGCTCTGATGTGGTGCTGCGCGGTCGTGTACACTTTCTCCGAGTTTCGTGCTATTATGAAGCTGGATGTTTAAATGATTCACCTCCAGCCGTACACTCAGCCCAGCGCCTCCTATCAGGACACTTATATCTGCTGTTTCATATCATTTTTAAAATTATTGAATCCTATTGAACAAATACGGTTTCTGTGATACACCGCTGTTTCAGTCTCAGGTTGTATTAATGCGCTAGCACTAGTACATTACTGTTACTATGGTAACAGCTCTTTATCCTCGGATTAAACATCAACAGGGAAAAGAAAGGCAGGCTGGTGAGGGGACGAGCGTTTATAGCTGCTATAACATCAGGAAGAACTTGAGATGAAACACAATGTTTTGTTTTTTAATTAATAAGAAATAAAGAATCGCTGTCACGCTGCTGCACAGAAAGGTGGCGTAGTGGTTAGCACGTCCACCTCACAGCAAGAAAGTCCAGGGTTCGAGTCCCATAACTTCGGTATGAAGTTTGCATGTTCTCTCTGTGCTTGCGTGGGTTTCCTCCTCCGGGTACTCCAGTTTCCTCCTACAGTCCAGAACCAAGCACTTTAAGCTAACTGGCTGTTCCAATTACGGCGTACCCAGCCTTCACCCAGGGCCGGCTGAGATAGGCTCCAGCCTTCCCACGACCCTAGTAAGGGAGTGATATTAGGGGTGCTGGAAATGATCATCGACGAATCGCGACGTGGATGTGAAGGATTCGGCATCGATCATCAATTATACCTGGCTGGACAATCAATTTCTAAAACGTTCAAAATCATTTCCTGTTAGCGCTTAAGTCTAAGCTCTGTGATTGGCTGGAGCGTGAAGATGCACTCCTGACACTGGAGACCCCCACAAGCACTGGGAGAACATGTAAAGTCCACACAGATGCACCCCTGCCGAGCCCGAGACTCAAACCGAGGCCCCTCTTGGTGTGAGGCAGGCGTGCTAACCACTGACACGTATCAGTATAATTAATCAGTATTTCTTTTGATGGAGTTTTTTTGTTTGTTGGTTTGGATTCTCTGAGGTAACTGAACATATACAGGGTTATTAAATCTCCAGGAAACCCTGCACGGCTGTCTGCACCTCATTTCCATCCCAAGCTGAGTAAAATCTTACCCGAGGCTAAAGCGAAGTGTCGCCACACTAAATATAGACTCCGTTTCTTTCACTACTGTTTACTGACCTTTATCGAATATTTCAGAATGAAGAAACATTTAATTACATTTTTTTCTCTACAGCATTTTGATTTCCGGCCTCGGCTCGGGCGTTTCTGTGTGGGGTTTGCACCCTGTGCTTGTGCGGGTTTCCTCTGGGTACTCTGGTTTCCTCCCACAGTTCAAAGATATGCACGTTAGGCTAATTTCGCCTTGCATTGTCGTTTCAAACGTCATACTCATCCAATATCACACTTCAGCTGCGGGAAGCGATTTTATCAAGTCAATGAACGAGCGACGAGAGGCGAAAATTTCTCAAGTGACGTGAAATACAGAGTTCATCTGAGTGATAACCAATCAGAGCTTAAATATACTCTTGATTGACAGATGCTGCCAAACACTGAGTTCCCCAAAACATTTTCTGTGGGGAAGCTAGAAATGCAAATTTAATGACTCCGCCCACATCAACACGTGTGCTTTACAGCTTTTTTTTTCATTTTATTTTTATAAAGAATAATAACCGAAAACGCCATGCATGGGTCCGTGGTTCCAAAAATGCTGGCATTTCCTGTGAGTTTATATTTATATATTTAACTCTTATAACTCTTCCTGGTTTATGATGCACAAGAATCTCCCTTCTATACTCACCACATAACAACAACAACAACAACAACAACAATAATAATAATAAGACATTTATTACAATAATATAAACTATTCATTAGTGAATTAGGTAGATACTGCTCGTGGATCTACACTTCCTGTAGGGATCTAACTGGTCACTGCTCACGGTTTCACTCTGAAACATTTAAAAGCAGGAAACAGGAAGGGTTACCAAGGCAACCAGAGCTGGCCATAAAAAAAATGGCTGCTCATCACTTCCTGTGTGGACGACGCTTTACTTCTAACTTCAACTGTTCCTCAACCAACTTACACAGAGTCTCATTATCATCACACCTATTTTATTTATGTATTAAATAATAATAAAAAAGATTCCCGGGCTCAGGGCAGCTCTGTGTGGAGTTTGCATGTTTTCCCCCTGCTTGTGAGGGTTTCCTCCCACTGTGCATGTGTTTGCTAATTGGTTGTTTCAGAGAGAGAGTGAGGAAGAGAGAGAGAAAGAGAGAGGAAGAGAGAGAGAGAGGAAGGGAGAGAGAGAGAGGAAGAGAGAGAGGAAGAGAGAGAGAGAGAGAGAAAGAGAGAGAGGAAGAGAGAAAGAGAGAGACAGAGATAGAGAGAGAGAGTGAGAGGAAGGGAGAGAGAGTGAGAGAGAGAGGGAGGAAGGGAGAGAGAGAGAGTGAGAAAGAGAGAGAGAGGAAGGGGGGAGAGAGAGAGCAAGAGAGAGGGGGAGAGAGAGAAAGAGAGAAAGAAAGAGAGAAAGAAAGAGAGAGGGGGGAGGGAGAAAGAGA
>JAOUQZ010035150.1:0-14203 GCA_028564935.1 Neosilurus hyrtlii
CTGAGATGGGCGCCAGCCTCCCCGCGACCCTAAGTAGGAATAAGCGGTTCAGAAGATGAATGAATGAATGAATGAAATTTTAAAAAGTGTAAAGTTTTGAGACTAATTAAATGCCAAACAGTATTTTGCCAGAGGCAATCCATACAACATGAAATTTTGAAGATGGAATGACACATCATAACCTCACAAAAATGTTAATACATGGTCCAGATTCAGATCGTTAAAAAGAGGGTATTCAGAGAGTTTATCAGCACTCCCGGCCAGAGATGCCTAGTCAAAAACACATCACCAGCACTGACTTGCCACATTTGCATGCATAATACCGGGCTAAACATTAAAAGGAGTTTCATAATGTACTTTATTTTGAAATGACTTCAGACATGTGATCAAGCTGCAGCACACGGTCTTACATGATCCTTTTAAAACTTATAAAACTGTAACATTGTTGTTGTGTTAAACTTGAAGCTAGAGTAGCAGATATTTGCACACAAGTTTATTTTCACAGCTTTTTTAAATTAAACACGACCAAATCTTCAGGAAAACCTAAGCATGTTCACTGTTCATGTTTTTTTATATACAAATTTTGGTGATGTGAATTTCAAATTGCACTTACTGAAGCACGACTAGCCTGGTATTTTCATTTGTATAGAAATATAAGTTCCAAATAAAAAGAAAATAATTAGACATGATAAAAGCACAGTACGGTCATTTAAGCCATTAACTGAATAATTGGGGAAAAAATACTATAGGAGTATTTTCACAGGAGCAAACATTCTGAATAGGTTAAAAAAATCATGTATGAAATTTGTTCTTATTTTTAATAAGTTATAATCTAATATCTTTAGGGTTGCAGAAAGTTCTTAAGTTATGGCTGTAACTTTATTTTCTTGGTAGATATGAGCTTCCAGGTCAGTATTAATATACTGAAGACATAAACCTGTACTTCGGAACAGAAACTTTTTTTGTGGTTTACATTGATGCATTTCTTGTGAAAGCAAGAAACAAAAGTCAGAGTGGACATATTAAATGGACACTTGATGATAAAATTGAAATACACAAGACTTGTCAATGTATTGCCAATTCCTAAGGAAAAAAATCATTTTGTGTGTTCCCTATTTTCTATATTATTGTGTTCTCTATTTGACAGACCCCTAACATAAATAGGGCTGAAATAAAAGAATATGTTGAATATTTTAATATGTGAAACAATTAGGGACATTTAATAATAGCTGACATACATTTATGAAAATACCCAACTGAATTTATTATATACTATATTTATAATTTATATAGCATATACTAGTATATATAGCATTGAAAAAGATGTTGATGTATTAATTTTGGTCATATTCATGTTTTCACATTTGAAACTGATATATTGGCTGGCTTTGAAAGAACAGAACATTTTGGCAAAAAGCTGTATCAGGCAGGTGCTTTACTGTAGATAGCTAAAATTCCATGTGATTGCATATGTTGCATCAACACAACAGTTTAATAATATATGCTTAATTCCACATTTTTTTTCTCTAAAATGTCTCTAAACTGTCACTAAAAATGTCATCCGTAAAATAGTGGTTTCATTCCCAATTAATTGCTTCCTGGATGCCACCCCTGCCATACATAAAGGTCAAAGGTCACAAAGTGGGTAAAATTGAGGTACTCAAGCAAGCCCCAGTGCGCCAGTGGTAAATACCACTGGGACCATGTTTTGAATGCCACTTTTCACTCGTCCACTCGTATTTACCCTAATCCAAGAGGTAACTAATGCAGTATTATGACAATCCATTTGTACCTGGCAGATGCACTCTAGGTTACAGCTGTCTGTAAAGTTTACATACCCTTGCAGAATTTATGATTTTTAAATGCTTGTAATCACTGTCTGTGTATTAAAGTCTGTGAGTTTCTGGGTGCCTGACCAACCCCTGCATGTTTCACTGAAGGTGCTGGATTCCAAGCAATGGGGACAGCAAAAGAATTATCAAAGGCTCTGTGGGAGAAGGTACTTAAACTTTATAAAACAGGAAAAGAATATCAAAGAATATCCAAGGAATTGAGAATGCCACAGCATTGTTTAGACTCTAATTAAAAAGTGGAAAACAAGGGATTCTGTTGAAACCAAGCCACTGTCAGGTAGACCATCAAAAAATTCAGCCACAACTACCAGGAAGATTGTTCTGGATGCAAAGAAAAACCCAGCTGACATACAGGACTCTTTCAAAAAAAGTGGTGTGACTGTTTCAAGGTGCACAAAAATGCTTTATGGTCGAGTGGCCAGAAGAAAGCAGTTACTACGCCAGTGCCTCAAAACAGCCCGCATACAATAAACCCGCAGACAGCACAGGGACAACCCTCAAAACTTCTGAAACAAGGTTATTTGGAGTGATGACAGTAAATTTTCACTTTATGGACACAACCTTAAAGTGGCCTATGATGAAAAGTACACCAATCCTACTGTGAAACATGGAGGTGGCTTGCTGATGTTTTAGGGATATGTGAGCTTCAACTGCACAAGAAACTTGGTCAAAATTGATGGTGAATGCAGCATCTTATAATAAAATACTGGAGAAAAATTTGCACTCATCAGCCAGCAAATTGCACATGGGATGTTCCTGGATGTTCCAACATGAAAATGATACACAACATGAAACACAAGGCCACGTCAACCCATCATTGGATACAGCAGAATAAAGTGAAGGTCCTGGAGAGGCCATCTCAGTCTCCTGACCTCAATATATTTAAGCCACTTTGGGAAGATCTCAAACATGCAGTTCATGCACGACAGCCAAGAATTTAGAGGAACTGGAAGCTTTTTGTCAAAAAAAATGGGCACCTTTACTAATCAAAATAGACTTTAAGTTAGGTTGAAGGGTATGTAAACAATTGATCAGGGTCATTTTGTTAGTTTCTGTTGACATTTAAAAAAAAAGCAAACCCAATTGTTTGATAATAAATGGCTTTACGCAACCTCTAACCGTGAGTAAAAGAAAAGTTTTGTATTACTATTCATATCCTCTGAAAAATGGGCAAAAAAAAAACCAACACAAATTCTGAGTATGTGAACTTTTGAGAACAACTGTATATATGCAGTAGTCCCTAATATTTTTAATTCATAATATGCATCAGAATGCAGTAAAATTAATCAATCATTACTCCAGTAAATGGCATTAGAGACATCTGGCCCCAAACACTGGCTAAGACAGTAAATTTCTCAGATAAGACTTTCAATCTTTCAGTAAGAACATTACCGAGGTAAAATAATAGACTTTTAGCCTCTATATCCCCTATCCTTGCAGGTTGAGATTCACACAATGTGTTCTGAACGTGATGATGTTCAGACTTTTTTCTTACCGGGCAATATCTATTAGACAACATAAGTGAATATGCAGTGATTATAAGGATTACATCATGATACCTGCTCAGACCAGGGTTGAGATGCAGGACAAATTCCCATGGCAGCACATCTTGCGAAACCCTATTGACCTTTTCTAGCAATGATTAATCAGAAAGTTACCCTTGACATCACAAAGATATTGCTAAACTTGCTGTACACCAAGTAATTCCAGTTCGCCTTACAGGCCCAAGCTGTCTTTAAATAGCTTCTATGATTACACACGCAAATTATCCAGCATGGCACACAAGTGCTGCAAGAGGATTGCACCCATGATGTTTGTATCATATGTAGCAAGGAATAAATAGATTTAGTGTCTCCCTTGCTTATTTGCTGTTTTTCCAACCATTTACACTGACTTATGAGTGAATAATAAACATATGATATAGAAACTTTTTCTTTAATCAACAGCTAGTAACAATTGGTATTATAGCCCGAAAAAATAAATGGCAACCAGCTTTTTTTAAACAGGAACTCTGGATACTGCAGCTTTGCTCTCGACGCCTGTTCCTTGGAGCAGGTTTATAAAGTCAAATTAGATAAAAATTATAAAAATAAGTGTTTACCATCCACTGCTTTCATTCTGAATGGAGTTTATTTTTCATGGAATAACTAAACATACCTGAACAAACTTCTAGATAGCATTAGCATGCTAAGCTAGGCAGCTTGGGAAGTCTTGGCCGCCAGTATGGAGCTTAGAGGCTTCTTTTCCCCTGAAACAAGGAGACACAGGATTATTTCCTTGGAGCAAGGCAACAAAGTAACATTTGGTAAAAAAAAAAAAAACCTTAATTCTTGAAAATAATAAATTCATTTTAAAAGTACGTTTTACCATCAAATTCTCTCATTTCCAGTTTTGTTTCTTTTTCATGGAATAAATGAAAGAAACCATCGGGAAGCTATCAATCGCTTTTTGACAGATTTTCATCGGTTCAGAGCACACAGAGCTCACCTGACCATGTCTGTCATAGTAAAAATAAGTTTTTAAAAACTACTATTAAATTATACTTTATTGTGATTTTCTTTTTCTGCTAATATTACAATTACGTGCTACAAAGCTGTATATGACAAAAAACTTGAATCTAAAACAATTATGCACTTTGCAAACTCTTCTATAAACCCTGGCCATTCTTACAACCCACAGCACAGAAGTAAACTGTGGTAAAGGGACCTAGGTTATACACAAAAACAGACTTAACTGTAATCTGTATCATATTCTATTACATTTGACAAACAAACCAGTCGCCGTCTGCTTGTGAAATGTAATAGAGTATGGTACAGGTTACAGTTAAGTCTGTTTTTGTGTATAACCTAGGTCCCTTTACCACAGTTTACTTTTGTGCTGTGGGTTGTAAGAATGGCGAGGGTTTATGGAACAGTTTGAAAAGGTATGTGTACAGTCTGTTCTGATGTCATGCATCAAATGTCAAATGTCTAATGTAAATCAAAACGGTTAATGATTGCTGAGCATAACATCAGCACAGACTGTACACATAACTTTTCAAAGTCAACATCAGCTTTATTGTCAAATATGTTATTTATGCATGACATACAGCACAGATGAAATTAGTCCTCTCAAACCCACAGTGCAAACAGGCACCAAAAAAAAGCAAAAAAAAAATTAAAACCTGACTAAAAAACGATTTCTTGACTAAATAGCTACATTTTCACTTAAAGTGACTTGGAGCCTGGATTCAATGTGTAATTCTCTAAATATATCTCATTATTAAAACCTTTAAATTTGATCTTTCATGCACACTATGATAGAAAGGATTCAGAACATAAAGTGCACAGAAAAAAAATATAGATTACCTGGTATCGTTCACGTTCACAACTGTAAGCCTGTAAAATAAAGTTAAATACACCACGTTACACTACACTTACAAAATTGTACCAAAAAAAGGCCACATATTGAATATTCTGGTGTGCAGAATGGGCCTAAAGGAGTTAACTTAGCCCAGCTAGTTCAATGTTCCTGTAAACATTTAGCTACTTCACATTCACTTTTTGAATACATATTAAATGGTTTTAAATTTTAGCAATGCATTTTTAACAGTTTAATAATGTAAATTTACCTCAGACTCTTGGAATAGCTGCTTGTAAAAGAATGCTAGTAAACTACAGTCTCATACATATTACAGTTACATAGAAAGTTTCCAAAGGAAGTAGCATCAACACCACTCACTTTTACATTTCAAACAACCAGACTTCGACACTGTGCAGAATTATTACACAGAATTTTATCTCGTTTAAGAGATGCCCAGAGGTACCAGTTAAATTATTTTGCAGAAATAAAACCCACACACGCTGGAGCGCTGCATCTGTTCGTTTGGTCAATACTTAGGAAAACAAATAAACTGAATTAACTAGACAATAAAATATTAATTAGACCTGCAACAAATTGCAAAACTTACAAAAAAATAAAAAACATTTGGCAGACTTTAAACTTATGCAATGAAATATTCCTATTTTGCTAAATATTTTATAATTTTAATTAATTAAATATATTTGTGTGTGTGTGTATTTATATATATATATATAAATATGCGGTAAGGGCAGGAAAACTGTCCTGAGTCATGGCATGTTATGGAACGTTAGCTGTAGATGAGCTGTTTTGGGATCCTGTGGTCATCCATATATATTATGTGCCCTGTCCATCTCAGTTGCGCTTTCATGATCAGGGCCTCAATGCTGGTTGTTTAATCCTGTCCTGCCACTTGATCCCCAGGATTGATCACAGACTACACACATGAAAACATTCAAGCAGCCAAATATGATGACTGTACAAGGTCCCTGTTATACTGTGACTGTACAAGGTCCCGCATATAAATTCATGATTTGTTCTCTGCATTTTTTTAAACTTTGAACTTTCTTGAAGATCACGTCAACAGTGCTTCAGCCAGGGGTCAATCCGCACTTTGCCTCGGGCAGGATCCCTCAGAAACACCAGTGATCAGTTGGTTGAGAAGGATGAACAGAGATATACCCCAATAGTTAGCACATTTTTACTTGCTGCCCTTGTTTTTATATTCTTATATTTTGACCACTTGAGGGGTAACAATGTCAGTCATGGTAAACTGACTGTGTAAGGGTGAGCAATTTTTGAGACACCTTTTCTAGTCTCCTCCCTGAACAGTGCTGTCCTAAATAGGGCTGCTCAGTCACGTAAACCGAATACCGAATTTCTCTGTCTTCCCGGGGTGAAAAAGAGAGAGTGACTCTTGCCACCAGGCCACCTATGTGCAAAGTCGGAGCTACAACT
Source organism: Neosilurus hyrtlii (assembly GCA_028564935.1). NCBI lineage: Eukaryota > Metazoa > Chordata > Actinopteri > Siluriformes > Plotosidae > Neosilurus > Neosilurus hyrtlii. The sequence goes on from JAOUQZ010035150.1 coordinate 6,651, forward strand.
CCCAGTGGTTACTTCTTACTCTTACTTTACCCCTTCTCCATCACTGAAGGACTTTGAAGAAAATGGAAGAAGAAAAGAGTTGATTTGAGGTCTGTGTGTGTGTGCGTGTGCGTGCGTGTGTGTGTAAGGAATATGTTTTAATCCAACAGCATGAGGACATTTCTGGGAAATGAGTAAATGAGATTTTGGTTGGTCCTCAATTATTCAAATGTCTGTTTGAGGGCTAAGACTTAGTTTTAGGTTCAGTTTAGAATTAGTTTTAGGTTAGGTTTAGGGTAAAGGTTGGGGTTAGGCATATACCATGTAACAAATTTTAAATTTAGAGTGGGTTCTCTGAATGCTAGTTTTTGGTTATAAAACTATCCTAGGGAACATTCACAGAATCTTAGTATGGACAGTTTTCTCAATGTTCTGGAAACATTATAAGGCAATGTTACTAGTTGAGGTCCTAAAGAAGGCCAGGCAGATCCCACCCACCCAGGAAATGGACTGTTTGTACCTCCTCCTTCAGGAAAGCATTACAGAAACATTAAGAACAGCACCACCAGACTCAAAAACAGCTTCTGTGAAAGCCATCACCCCCCCCCCCCCCCCCCCCCCCCCCCCCCCCCCCCCCCCCCCCCCGCTGACTCTCACACAGACATTTGCGCTCTGTAAAAGGTTGAATCCACAAACTCTATGACTGTCTTACACAGCTGCACTTTACTTCATTTACATTTACACCCTAGTTTATCTCCACTCTGCTGCTGCTATTTTTCTATTTATCTATTTCATATCATAGTGCCTGCAATGTACATACTGTATATCCCAGTGCTGCTGCTATTTAGCTATTTATCTATTTTATCTCGTAGTGCCTTCAGTGTACATACTGTATATCCCAGTGCTCAGTGCCTTGGTTTTACCTGTTTAAAGCCGAGAGTCTCATACAAAATTTCGTTACGTCTGAACATAATGGCAATAAGGACTCTTGAATCTTGAATCTTGAATCCTTTAGGTAACCTTCTGAGAACTAAACCTTTTCATATAAATTTTTCATCCTGTCTATGTATTTCTGAATGAGAAAAAGCTCATTGGATGCAGTTATTTTTTTACTTTATTGACATATCAGACAATGTACAACCAATAACAACTGAAAGTTTGATTCACACAGGCTGAGAAAACCAATCATTAGACCTAAACATACATTATGTAGTTGGGTCATTCCTTCAATTCGGTGGCATTTGAGTCCCCATGACACTATATGTAATATTTTTTTTTTTAAATATCAGATATCATATTTTAAAGGGAAAGCCCCTTCTACCATAAAACACAACAATATGTGAAAAGGATGAATTATTCATTCATTTTCTCATTCATTCATTCATTTTCTGAACCGCTTAATCCTAGTTAGGGTCGTGGGGAGGCTGGCGCCCATCTCAGCCTACTCTGGGCAAGGGCAGAGTACACCCTGGACAGCTCGCTAGGCAATCGCAGGGCAGAAACACGCTGATGGCTATGCAGCTACTCTTGATGTAAATCAACAATGGTTCTTTTACATGCCTCTCACCATAGACAGTGAGAGACATCGCTGGCATTTGATAACCCAGTTAGCTGCACTGGGGGGACAGCAGTGACAACCCGCTGATAAAGGGGCTTGAACCCCCGACCTTAGGGTGCAGGATTAGCAATCCTAGTATCACTCTTCAAGCATAACACGTCCACACTGTTACACTATTTTAGTGTTGAAACTGATAATTATTTGCGAATTTTAAAATATGGTTAATAAATATGTTATAAATCTTCTGTGGTCACCACATACTACCATACTACATCATCCCATGAGTAGTTATGGCTAACTTTAGCCAAAAATTTCCCACTGGTGGACTCATAATAACAGGGTGGACTTAAGAGGGCTAGATGAATAAGTATTTCCAGCATTTATATTTTTATATATTTCTAGTTTTTAATACATTTTATAATTTTTTTATACATTTGTTTTTTTACATACTTTCAAAATGCTTTAAACAACATGCATGTATTTGTCAGGGAATGGCACCGCTGTCTGCTGCAGAAAAGCAGTGGCGCTACAGAGCAGAGCGTGATGCAGACCCTGAAAAATGGGGAAAATACCTAAATAAAGAGAAAGAGAGGTGGAGAAAGGACAGAGAGAAAGAAAGAAAAAGGAAAGTGTAATGACCATGTCTTCAATGTTTTTTGTTGCAGACAGACCTTGGCCTTATTGGGTGTTGGTCATGAACTGCAGGTTCTCGTGAGTTTTGCACTGACAGGTTTCATGATCAGCTTCCGTGAGCGCAACAACCCAGGGTGGTGTAACAGAATAAATAAACTTCTTTTTTGTAATGAAATGTATTGTTACACTGTTGTAATGTCCACCCTGTTACATGTTGTACACCCTGTAACTGTTAGTGTTTTTTTATAATAAATAAATAAAACTGAATAATATTTAACTTGTCTTTGTGGTGACAAGCATGGTGAGTGAACTGACAAACTATCTTTTAATTGGAAAAGAAATGTGTTAAAAATGCATCTTGCCTTAAAATTGAATGCGACTTTTTCAAGATAATGCTTATTTATGGATATTTTTTGCAAATACTTTTACTGAGCAAATAAAGGAAATTTGGGGTCTTAAATATTACAATGATTGGGCATTCAAAACACTTATTAATAAAGATGAGATTGTCTCATAACAGTGTGGACATTTGGCCCATGTTGCATGCAAATAATTTGGTGAAAATTATCGTAATTTAACATCCTGAGCTGGACTAATATAATTTTCTTGTAGTTTAATAAGCCCTCCTTTAGCTGAAATGATATATTCTTGCAAAGTTAAATTTTTTTTAAAAAGACACAATGCTGAAATGGCACCAAATTGTAGGAATGACTCAGTTGTTAGATTTAGATATAGCTGTTGTATGGTCTATTAAGACTAAAACTACTTACTACTAGTTAAGCCCATACAAATTGACTCAATTGATGTTAAATTGCAGACACAAGCAAATCCAGCCTAGGTCTACACTTGAGCCAGATAAAGAAAAATTTTCCAAAACGTGGTAAATACTCTAGGCCTACTTAGGTCTAAGTAAGAGTGTTTCCATATAGCTAGGCCTACAAACAAGTACTGGCAGATTTTTAAAGCTTATTTTGACTGGAAGTTTCAAATTGTCATAGCATGATACTTGGCAGGCTGCAGTAATACACAAATATTGTGCCACTACAAGCAGTATTTCCAAACATAAACTGAATATTTTTCCATGTAAAACATGGAAAATATGCTAATGTTTAACATGTTTTTGTTTATCAGCCATCTATAAATGCAACTTACCAACAATATTCCTCCTAAAATTATGTAAATAAACATGTATTACAGTCTCTCTCCGTCATTCAACCCAACAAGAAAGCAATTAAAGTAATCCTGAGATCTAGGCTGTGCACGTCACCAATAGGTGGCACTGCAAACTATCCAAATCCAAGTTTGGGAGGGTTTTATGATAAAAATTACAATGTTCTAAGAACATTAATGTAATGTTTTTTACCAATGTTATAAACTAACCCTTAAATTACCCACAGAGAATGTTTACAGGGACGTTCTGTGTTTGCTGGGTAGTTGTGATGGTTAAGGATAGTGCAAGGAGGTATGGAATGCATTAACTAAGTGCATGTCCCCACAATGATAAAAGTACAGGATTGTGTGCGTGCGTGTGTGTGTGTGTGCGTGCGTGTGTAGAACTGAGCACTGAATGTTTTGTGTTGTTTCATTTCCAAAATTAGAGATGAAAACATTTTGGACAATTTATGGCATATTTATCAGATTTTTTTAATTAATAAAGCATTTCACAGATATTCACACAGTACCATAATTCTTAAACATCTTGTCTTAGTGAAGATAAAGAAATTATTATATGGTTCATTTTGATGAAAAGCAGAGCAGTAGAGAGTAAAAGTAATTTTCTATCTAGTGTGGAACTCATTCAGGACATTACATATATGAAGCTGACAATAAGGAATGTCTGTATCCCTATTAAAATTTAATCTAAACTCACTCTCACTCACTCACTTATTTGCTTAACCACTTAATCCTACTATTAAGATCATGGGGAGGCTGGAGCCTATCTCAGCCAACAGTGTAGAAAGGCCCGGCATGCTCTGAACAGCTTGCCAGACCATCGCGTGCCAATACATACACACAAAACCATTTACACTCACACCCACACCTAGGCAATTTGGAACAGCCAACTGTCTGATATGAATGTCTTTGGACTGTATGAGGAAGCTGGAGTATCCGGAGGAAAGAAAATGCAAACTCCACACAGAAACACCTCGGCCGGGACTCGAAGCAAGGATCTTCTTGCTGTGAGGTGGTTAATCAAAACTTTAGACAAGTAACATACACAGTTGCTTAAAATTGAATGGAATGATAATAGAGTGTATCCCGCCCTTGCCCAGAGTCGGCTGAGATGGGTGCCAGCCTCCCCGCAACCCTAATTAGGATTAAGCGATTCAGAAAATGAATGAATGAGTACAAGGAAAAGTGTTAAGAATTAAATTATATTTAATCAAATCTTAAATTTCAATCTTAAAACATTAATTCCAGCACCAATGAAATACAAACTGTAATTGTATAAATTGTGTAATTATATAAAGTCTATAATCAAAATAATTATATGTAATATTTAAAACATGAGGGCACATGTGCCTCTTTGTGGTCACAGGTTGGACTGCAGTAAGATTTAAATGAATGGTTTATTAGCTCTTAATGCTAGCTATTTCACATTAAAAGTGTGTTTTTTCTTATCACACTGTATATGCATGTGATTTACAGACAAAACGGTAATTTCGGGAGCAGTGATCATCATTATATCGTCCATCGCTGTGGAAATGAGCACAGTCTTCTCCTCCACCCAAACCATGTAAATGGAAGTTATCAGGCTGACCAGGCATCCATTCACTGTATATACACGCACACACATATTTTTAAATAACATTAAAAAAAAACTTATTTTTAATAACATTTAACATATTAACTTATTTTAAATAACATTTTATAACAAAAATCTACGTAATGTTATAAGAATTATCATGCTTACGATCTTAAAAAGATTTCATTAAAATACACATTTAAAACTTCTTTTTCCAAGTAAAGGTCTTTTGGGAGCCAATTTTGAATGATAAACCAGAACTCCCATCAGTAACACACAGTGGGAACATATTAAGGAGTTACAGTAACTGGACTGGGTTAGGATTCAGCAGCATGTGCCTTGTGAGTGAGAGCTTGGTTCATATAGCCAGTTATACATCAGACTGAGGGTTTAGTTCCCAATGTGTGCTGCTCCCTGCCAGGGCTACCCTTTGTCACTGATTCTGTTCTTAACTCTTATGGGCAGAATTTCTAGGTGTAGCCAAGAGGTTAAGGGTGCCTGGTTAGGGTTGCTCAGGAACACATAGTTTGTGCTGAGGCTCTTTGCAGCCAAATTACAGGGATGAGAATAAGAATTGATGAATAGAGCAGGAGAATAACAAGTAGACCATGGTGGCTTCTGTAGTTATGTGAATCTTCTGGTTATCTGTCATGGTAAAAAGCTGAGTCAAAAAGTAGGAAATTACCAGTAGATCTACTTTTCTACCCACAGCTATGGCAACAAATGGTATATACAAATGGTGACGAAAAGAGCAGATCATTAATATAAACAGTGAAATTATCTTTCTTTGACAAGTGCCTGGGCTCAGAATTAAAAACAGGGTGAAGATCTTCGACATTAAGGAGCTGCTGTCCCTCCTCATCAAATGTGGTCTGGGCATCTGTCAGGATGCCTCCCAGGTGAGGTATTCAGGTCATGTTCAACCAAAAGTAACCCTGGGGCATACCCAGAAAACGTTGGAGAGATTACATTTATAGTCTGACTTGGAAGAGCTGGATAATGTGGGTAGGGATGGATAACACAGAACCTCACTAAATAAGGTCAGAATTCTGATAAATAACAAACACACTCTTTAGTTAAAAGTAGGAAAAACACCCAGAGCTAAAACACACTCACCTCTTGTCCATTTGGTACAATGTTCCATCCAGCCATTCCCACGCTCCTGTTCTCTCATCACTCAAACCAAGCCAGTAATAAAAAGGCCTCGTGTTCTTTATCACAAAGTTCTACACACACACACACATACACATAATTACCTGAATTTACTTTATAAGATTTATTTCATTACCATGCAGTAGTAAAATAATAACAGCTGTCATGTGTTTTCCTAACTATTTTAGATAATTATTGTTTATGAATATTCAGATTGTTGTTCTTATGTCATACACCCTGACCTTTTCCTCTTTGTTCTTCAGAATTAGCAGTTCTGCTTTCATATTCACACACACATCTCGAGCTTCATTCCATGACTTTCCATAATCAGAAAAATAATAACAGTGTGAAAAGAAAAGCTGCCAATCCTGTGGACAACACTGAGGATGGGTGTCTACCAACACATCACCCACACACGCACACACACACACATACACACAGTCTTCAGTTTAAAGCAGATAACTACAGTAACTACACTGAAACTAGTAAGATACAGAGAACAAAATGTGTGAGAAGTGTGCAGAGATCAAATTTAGGATTGTTATGAGATGAGTGAATGAGAAGTATAGCATAGGATATGGAGTGTAGTGTATAATGCACAGAGTATACTACACAGGGTATAAAGTATACTAAACAGGAAAACTTTCCCTATCACAACACATTTTTGTATGCAATTTATTCATGACCTACTATATAGAGAAATAAAGAAAGTAAATAACTGAAACTCCTTGTTAGATCTAGGCTACAGGATTTCAGTTATTATACAGACTGTGAGGGTTGCATATTGCTGTTGTGGTTAGCATGTAGGCCTCACAGCAACAAAATTCTGGTTTCAAGGCCAGTTCTTGATGTGGGATTTTCTGTGTGGGTTTCCTCTTGGTGCTCTGGTTTCCTCCAACAGTCCAAAAATATGCACATTAGGCTTATTGGATATTCTCAATTGCCCCAAGGTGTAAAGTAAATGTAAATGTATGTGTGTCTGTATTTGCTCTGCGATGGTCTGGTAAGCTGTTCAAGGTGTACCCTGACTTCACCCAGAGTCGGCTGAGATGGCCTTGCACCAAACAGTGGCTCAGGCAACCACACTCTATAGTATCAGACATGGACTAATGTATATGTATATGAATATAAAATATAGATGATAGAGTAATAGAGCATATGGTAAGACATATAAATATAGAGTGTGGTAAAGTTTGATAGGGTATGGGGTTCATATGGGGTATAAGTTGCAGTGTATATTGTATATAATTTTGAGTATGGGGTAGAGTGTGGTGCACAAAGTATAGGGTATAGAGTATTGTGTATAGGGAATATTGCATGAATATAGGAGATGAGGTATAGATTATGGTGTATGGTACATAGAGTACAGGATGTGGAGTAGAGATTATGGTGTACGGTACATAAAGCATCTCTCTCTCTCTCTCTCTCTCTCTCTATATATATATATATATATATATATATATATAGAGAGAGAGAGAGAGAGAG
>JAOUQZ010035171.1:0-14202 GCA_028564935.1 Neosilurus hyrtlii
GAGAGAGAGAGAGAGAGAGAGAGCGAGAGAGAGAGAGAGAGAGAGAGATCAGAAATAACATTAAAACAACTGACAGGTAAAGTGAAGAACATTACATGATGTTACAGTGTAACCTGTCAAAGTGTAGCCAATATTCAATATTTATGTATTAGACAGGGATTTAAGTGGGTTCCACCCTGAACAGTTTGTTAGTCTGTCACAGGGCAACCCACAACCATTCATGCTCACACTCAGGGGCAATTTAGAACAGACAATTTGTTTAATGTGCATGTCTTTGGACTGTGGGAGAAAACCTGAGTACCTGGAGGAAACCCACAAAAATCAGGGGAGTACATGCAAACCCCACACAAAAACGCCCTCGTCGAGTCAGGGACTCACACCCAGGAATTTCTTTCAGTAAGGCAGATGTGTTATCCACTACACCACTGTGCTGTAGCAACCTAGAACAGTCAAGTGAAAAATATGATAGCAACAATTAAATAAATAAACAAATAGATTTCCTAAGATGTTTAAGGATCACCTACGTTAAAAAAAAAACTCATAAACTCAGGTGTAGCTAGTTACCTTTGCCATTGCACACCAAGCTAACTGGCTTTCACTTGTGATATCCTGTAACTATTCAGATTAGTTCAGCATACAAACAATTCCGACAGCATTCCAGTGCTTGGACATAATATGGTAATAATACATAATATGGACATAAATTGGTAAATGAAAGCAACAAATATCTATGGGTGGTCAAAAGATCTCAGGAAAAAAAATTCTGAAAAGGAGTCAGGAGATAATTAAGATAAAATAATTAAAAATTGGTAAGTGTTTGATACTACCACGACCCTTCCCGAATCAGTCTGTTCCTCCAAACTGGATAAAGAGCAAGAAGTAAACTAGTCAAAGCGGCTACCAAGAGGGCTATGGCAACTTTAGGCAGTTACAGGAATTATTGGTAGGAAAGGGTCATTGCATGCATATAAGAACAATATCATAAATACTCTATAAAAAATGACTTATTTGTAAGGGTTGTGAGATAAAAAGCCAAGTCTTGCTCAAGTTTTGCCAAAATGCACTTTGAAGATTCTGAGGCCAAATGGAAAACTGATACCTTCAATTACAGCATATCTGCAAATCAGTATACTGGAAAGTCAATGCTTTCCAGTATACTGATATGCAGAAAACCATACCTACAGTAAAGCATAGAGGTGGTAACATCCTGTTGTGGTGGGGTTTCTCTGCAGAGACTGAGGCATTTGCCAAGATGGAAGGAAAAATGGAATTGGCAAAACACCCTCAAATTCTTTAGAAAAACCTGCTCCCCTAAACCAGAAAGTAATCCATGGGACATGACTATGACCCAAAGTTGCCCCTACAGTGGCTAAAGAAGAGAAAGGTGAATGTCCTTGAGTGGCCTAGTCAGCCCAGAATAAAACCCTACTGAAAATATGTGGATGACTTGAAGATTGCGTTCGACCAACACCATCCCATCTGACTGAACTTGAACAGTTGTATAAAGAAGAGCGAGTTAATACTGTACAGTATAGATGTGTTGAGTTGGTAGAGAAGAATCCCAATAGATTAATGGCTGGAATCAAAGCAAGAGGTGGTTCCACAAAGTACTGACACAGGGTTTTTCACTTGGCTGTTAGAGGTTGATGTGAGCAAACACCGCTAGAAAAATATTTAGTTTATTCATTTCATGCTGCAAAAGCAACAGAATGTGAATGTTTTGAAAGGGGTGATTCTTTTTTATACCGTCTGTAAGCCAAAATTAAGTGTAGGATTATCAACAACATGGTGGTGGTTCTCTATGCTTCATGTCTGCTTCCCAACTTCCATCTCTGTATTTCATTCCTTACTGATATTAATCTACAGTATACAGCTGTTTAAGCAGTATAGGATTCAACAATATGACTTATCTAAAAGAATAATTTTCCATAGTCACATGACTGGTGCAGTAAGTAATCAGATCAGCTACTCTGAGAAAATGAGCATTCCAATAGACCAGAGATATTTAATATGAACTGCGTTAACGACTCATCTGCACATACAAAATACTGCAATGCCAGCAAAAATTAATGTCCCTGCTTGGATTTTAAAAAGCATTTGATTGTGGATAATAGTGACAATTTTTTTAAACTAACTGATGCAGTGAGTAGCTTCTCATTTAGAAAATAAACTATGCTGGAGCACGTATCCCGTGTTTGTGTTTCAGAAGGTCAAATTATCGGCTTGCAGCAAGAAAAAAAAATAGCTAACTAAAATGACTGAAATTGGTTCAACTACTCTCCAACATGTTAATAAAACATTAAAGGACAGTAATGACTAACCAATATATGAATGAAATGTGGTCAGAAAGAAAATAAACTTTGGTTATGATCAAGGGCGGCATGGTGGCACAGTGGTTAGCATGTCCGGCTCAAATTCCTGATTCCTGAGGTTTGCATGTTCTCCCCGTGCTTTCGTGGGTTTCCTCTGTGTACTCCAGTTTCCTGCCACTGTCCAAAAACATGCACAGTCTAATACACAGGCAAACTGGCTGTCCCAAATCGCCCCTAGATGTGAATGGGTGTGTTGGCCCAGGGCTGGTACATAGGGTATACCCCGGCCTTGCCCAGAGTCAGATAAGATGGGTGCCAGACTGCCCGCAACCCTTATTAGACTTGAATAGAATCGAATGAATTAAATGAAAAAAGAATTGAATGCATGACTGGTTATGATCATTAATTACTTACACACTTGAAGTCGAATCATAAGTCGAAGTTTGCCATCATATAAGTTGTAAGCCATAAACTATAACAATTAAAAGTTTGAAATATTTCACTTTGCATGTAATGAGTCCATATACTATATTAGTTTCACCTTTTAAGTTGAATTATTTTTTTTAAGTTGAATTTTAATGTTTTTGAGGCACACCTAGGCAATTTGGAACAGCCATTTAACCTTTGGACTGTGGGATGTAACTGGAATACCCGGAGGAATCCCACAAAAACACCAAACAGAAACCCATCAACAAACCCAAGATTCAAACCCTAGACCCTCTTGCCGTGAGGCAGACGTGCTCACTACTACGCCACCGTGCCGTCCGGATTTCAATTTAACTTCAGTGAAATAGATTACTTTAATTTTGATTGAATTATTATTAATCATCAGCAAAATAATTACAGATAATTTAAAAATGCCAATTTAAGCTAATTAATTGAAATTATTAAATTATTAAAAATTAACAAAATTATTAAAACCTTGTTTTTAATTAAAACTCACCTTGTCCTATAATTAGTGATAAATAAAATACATTTTATCACATCTAATGATCATTACTTGATGTATAAAATAATAAGTATTTGTGTCCATAATGAACCTAAATACAACACCAAATAAATGGAGATAACAAATTAATAATTACCTTTACACCGGATTTAAGTAACACACACACACACACACACACACACACACACACACACACACACACACACCAGCAGATGGTGACTTCTGACATTCAGTCGCTGATCAAACCAGTATATTTCAACAAATAAGTAACATATTACACATCATTTAAAAGTAAAAAAATACGGATGTTATTTGTATTATCATCTTTAATTTAATCTAATCCGACGGGCATTTGAATACAAAGAAACATATTTCAACCATCGGAAAAATGGTAAATTCTGACAAATATAATAATATGTGAAATATTGTATAAGAAAAGGGGTAGAGGATGAACAGTGCAGCAGGAGATGCATACAGTGTAAAATTAAAATAGGTTAATTCAGTCCAAAATACTCAAATTACACAAATGCCTCAATTCTGAAACTCAACATACAGCTATAAACACAGAAAGAGCATAACAATCTAACAAGAGAAATATCTGAGAAGCAATAATAATAACAATAATAATAATAGTACAGTAAAAGCCTTATTATTAAATGTATGTATGAATAAACACTGGTTCTGCTGAAAGGCCTGAATGTCGGTTAGTTGAGTTTAGCTATAGCTATATAAATATAATAAAATAAAAATGCATTTCTCTGTCAGATAAACATGACTGTGGAACTCTAATCTTCATCAATACACTTATCAATAAACAATCATTAAAAATCCCATCATCATCATCATCTCTCTCACACACACACACACACACACACACACACACACACACACACACACACACACACACACACACACACCTGCTCCCAGTTCTCTCTAATCACCAGCTTCTTTACCCATACAAAGAGCACACATAAATATGGCCATTAATTATCCACAGGTGCGGCTCTTGTTACCTGCTGGCTGTGTCTGACTCCCTCTCTGCTTGCAGGACTACACCCTAGCTGCCACATCATCACATATGTTATAATATTTTATGTTAAAACTGGACAATTTCTGCCGAAATGTAGAATGTTTGCCTGCCGTTTGGTGACCACCGAAGCCACATGTTTTGATATTCAAATTGCGGGGGGTCTCAGGTTGCATTTTTTGGAACATGTTTTTTTTTTTCTTTTTTTTTCATGTTTATTTTTGGTGATATAGTGACTCGAATCGCTACCAAAAGTTATTCCAGCCATTGCACACACACACGCACACACACACACGCACACACACATTTTTATCATTTATTTGCCAAACTGCTTAATCCTACAGTACATAGGTTATGGGGAGGCTGGGGCCTATCTCAGCCCTCAATAGCTCACCAGTATGGACTGGGGTTAAACCCCAAGCCTGGTAGATAAACCCAGAACCTTCTTGCTGTGAGACGGAAGTGTTAACCACTATGCCACTGTGACACCCTGCCACGAAAACACCAATTGATGTAGTACTGACAGAATCAGGAGAAAGACCATTACAAAAACTTGCTTTTGCCATATTTATAAATAGAAATAAAAAAATAATAATCTGGTTTGGTGAAATAGATGGCAGTTTTGTTCTTGAGCTTTTGACAAAAAAACTAAATGTAACATTTTATTGAAGTAGCAGTGAACATAAAACATAAGGAACTTGAAGTGCAACAGGAAGTCCACAGACACGTTGGACAAGTTTATCACATTAGAAACTGGTTTCCCCCAAAGAGTTTGTTTTTTTTACTGAATAGATACATCTGGCACATTTCTACTGAGCTGTGGTCCAAGTTTTCAACATCACCAGTATGTAGCAACAGTCAATGCACTCTACAAAATGCATGCCATCAAGTGTCCACATGACCCGAAGGCCCTTCTTCCTCCACCTTACAGAGCTATACGCTCCACCCGCACAAGTACTTCGGCTCATCCACATGCTTTAAACATCCCAAATGCTAGAATTGGATCACTAAACAGAAGCTTCCTCAACTCATGTGTCAGGATCTTGAATAATCTTCCTCCTCATGTGATAGGAACCATTACAGATAATCGACTCCAAGCCTTGGCTTCACCAACTTCTGAGCAACAGTGAGCCATGATTTGCCCTCTGCGGTTAAAGTAACCAGAGAGAGCAACTGTTCAAAACTGCATACTTGCTTACTAACTAACTAACTAACTAATAAATAAATAATAGGGGCTTTGGTGGTCTGGTGGTAGGGTGTCCGCTTACTGATCCGAAGGTCGGGGTTTAAGCCCAACTATCACCGGGTTGAACCTGCTGTCCCCCAGGGCAGCTAACTGGGCTATCAAAGGCCAGCCATGTCTGTGGTGAAAGGCATGTAAAAGAACCACTGATGTTAGACTAGACTTAGCTTTATTTGTCATTCAGATATACAGGTGTATACTTCCCCTGTTGTTCATTTATGATCTTTAGAGTAGGCCATTGAGTTGCCATCAGCGTGTTTCTGCCCTGTGATGGCCTGGCGAGCTGTCCTGGGTGTACTCTGCCCTCACCCAGAGTCAACTGAGATGGGCGTCAGCCTCTCCTTGACCCTAATTAGGATTAAGCGGTTCAGAAAATGAATGAACGAACAAACAAACAAACAAACAAAAATCAAACAGTCTTTAATAGACACTGATAGATAAACATGTCAGATTCTTGCTATCATCTGAAAGCTCTCTCTTTACCTCCTCTGTGAATAACCATTTAACCTAATGCGCATGTCTTTTGGAGGAAACCGGAACACCCAGAGGAAATGGGAAGAACATGAAAACTCCACATAGAAAAATCCTAGCTGACCACGGGGCCTGAAGCCAGTATCTTCTGGCTGGAAGATGATAGTGCTAACCACTACGACAACATGATGACATGCATGGTTTTATATGTCAGCAAATCACTAAAAGGTACAATGCATTTTAAAAATCTTACATTACCGTTACATTTGCTTTGACGCATACAGTAAGTCATTATAGATGATTTGCAAAACGTTTACTCTGCCCAGCAGTATCCAATACAACAGTGGATAGATCAAATTACTCACCTCCTCGTCTTAGTCACTCTTCCCCAGTTCCTGGAATTCTGAAAGAAATTTTAGTCAATATTATGATTATAAAATAAATTGGATACATTGACTTTCTGGAGTTGAGATTTGAACTCACCTCTTGTGGATCTCATTGATTTCATTACAGCGTGGAACCATTTGAGCTGGGTCATTTGATTCAGGGCCTTGTCTACTAATTCACAAAAATTTATCAGTTCGTGCAAGTTGTCAGGGTCGTTCAGCATCTCTGTGTAAGTTCCTTTGTTATTATACATGAAATACTTGACAGTTCTCCATGCAGTGTTGAGAGGATAGTGATGTGCAGCATGGGACAAGGGTAATTGCAGCAGTTCATGGTCATAGCTTTGGGCCACTTTTGGACAACAGATCATTGGTAGAAGCTCCACTGGTGCTGTGGGATACACAGAATATCCACTCTTCTGGGTCTGCCTTTCTGTAAAGATATGTGGGTTGACTATGATGCAACAATTTCCATAAAGTTCCTTGGCCTCAGCGCACAGCTCTTGAAATATGTTCTCATCTGGTTTAGGCACCATGTCACTAAAGAAGAAGTACATTTTGTAGTTCCAAGGAACCCAACCAAGTGCTCCACCCGCATGGATAATGTTCCATGTAGGCCGGGATTTTAGCATATTATTTTTCGGTAAGATTTCTTCAGTAATAAGACTTTCCATTATTACTGTTTTGCCAAGAAAAATGGGATAGAAGCCACAGCTTTGCAATTTTTTCACTTCTGTGAGGTAGTAGTCTTGCTCTATGTGATGTGAGATGCTTTTAAATCTTTGCCACACTTTTTGCAGCACATTCATTCTTAGACGCATGGCTGTACAGGAACTGCTATGTATTATTTCAAGCAGTGTTCGGTTACCCTAGCAGTACCTTGTCTGGTTATTGTCCCACTAACTCGTTTGGTTATACAGACATTGACTCCTGTGGCTCTCCTTGCAGTAATTTGTATTGTATTGTATTGTATTATTATTATTATTTTTTTTTAGAATTTAACTGAATTGTAACCGAATTGTGACATCAAACAAAAACTTACTTCAATGCTGAGGCACGCATCACAGTAGAATGACACAACTACACCAGTTTCACACTGTGTGAAACTCCTTCACACATAGTTTCTGCTATATAAGCTATGTTTCTTAATGGACACCCCGCCCCACACACAACACACACACACACACACAAAAATACATGTAAACCATGAAATAGTCTAAGCCCAAACAGAGACCTCCAGAGACCGAAGTGCAGCGATAATACAGTCTGCCATCACTGTTAAAAAACAAAAAACAAACAACAAAACAAATGCAACAAACCAGTGTATTTGTCTAATCAAAGGCATTGTTATTCTGTGTACTTTATTATTATTATTATTATCATTTCATTTTCTGACCCGCTTAATCCTAATTAGGGTCGCAGGGAGGCTGATGTTCATCTCAGCTGATACTGGGCGAGGGCAGAGTACACCCTGGACAGCTCGCCAGGCCATTGCAGGGCAGAAACATGCTGATGGCTATGCAGCCTACTCTTATTATTATTATTATTATTATTATTATAGTTTCACAAAGATTAACATGGCCTGAACCATTCAGAGACACACCCACAAACTTTTGGTTTATTTGATTTGCTTTATTAATTCCTTAAGGGAAATTTGGCTCTTTAATCCATCCAAAGTGAGCACACACACACGTAAACACTGAGTGCACACACACTCAGAGCAGTGGGCAGCCACATTGCGGGTGGCGGGAGAGCATTTGGGAGTTAGGTGCCTTGCTCAAGGATAAAGGTGGAGGAAGGGGGCTTCATAAAACCCCCCCAAAACGTGCGGCGCAAAAGAGCTATTGTAAAATATCTAAACGTGTGGCGCAAGAGAGCTATTGTATTTGTCTGTGTCTGTAGTGGTCAACATACTGTGTGGCTTTCAGCATGGCACACAGCCTTTGTGATGCCTGGTCACGTGACCGTTTCCATTGCCTATTAAAATTCATCTGTAGGGTGGCAACCTGCTCAGGGAGTGTCTCGCTTCTTGATCCTGACCGATAAGCAGTGTGAGAAATGGATGGATATCTACAGGAATACCATCTCCAGCCAGTGGTGGACAGAGGGGTCAGTGTTCAGACTTACGCTTTCAGTAGTGTGTGTAACCACTTTCAGGCATTCTATAGTGCAGTGCATTTCCTTCACATAAAATGAATAAGATTATTAACTGGAGCTTGTGGAATGTTATTCCAGTCCTCTACATGTTGTTTTCAACATCATCAGTATGTAGCAACAGTCACTGCACTCTACAAAATGCATGCCATCAAGTGTCCACATGACCCGAAGGCCCTTCTTCCTCCACCTTACAGAGCTATACGCTCCACCCGCACAAGTACTTCGGCTCATCTAAACATGTGGCGCAAGAGAGCTATTGTATTTGTCTGTGTCTGTAGTGGTCAACATACTGTGTGGCTTTCAGCATGGCACACAGCCTTTGTGATGCCTGGTCATGTGACCGTTTCCATTGCCTATTAAAATTCATCTGTAGGCTGGCAACCTGCTCAGGGAGTGTCTCGCTTCTTGATCCTGACCGATAAGCAGTGTACTACTACTACAAGTACTATGTAGATATTCCTGAGAACATGAGCACGGACTACAGACTGACTGTGGTACCATACATCGGAAATAACCATCTACGGCAGCTCAGTGTTGAAAGATGAACATTGACACCTGGAACAATTATGCCCATTCATAAGCCTTATAATGAGGAACTGAAATTTGATCCAAATCTCTTTGGTTAAGAGTATACTTACTTTCAGTGTATGTGGTTGACTGTGAGGGCATATTTCTCATGCTTTTCAGTTTGCTCAGAACGTAAGCTGTTTCATGTCCTCACTTAGTTTCTGTGACTCAACTTTCATTCTTTTTTTAGGGACATAACTTTGTTCTCCTTCATAAATGACATTCTAGAATGGTAATGTTGAGCAATACAGATAAATGTACGATCCTTTCTAAAAGTACTGGAATGCCCAATACTTTTGTTTTCATCCCCTTATCAGTTGAAGACATCTGGGTTTGGTATCAAAATTCACTTATTCACCCAAATGAGGACGGGTTTCCTTTTTGAGCTTGGTTCCTCTCGAGGTTTCCTCCTTTTGTCATCTGAGGGAGTTTTTTCTTGCCACCATCACTGTGGGCTTGCTCATTGGGTATGTGTGGGGTTTATAGAAAAAAAGTTGAAATTCCTTATCACATTTGTTTTTACTATTTTAGGCTAAAATGATTTAGGACTACAATTCCACCTGCAGATATAGGATAACCAACTAGACTTCATGTTTAACTGAGGTGAAGCTTCTGCTATATCCCACCTTCACCCAGAGTCAGCTGAGATGGCCGCCACCATCCCCGCGACCCTAATTAGGATTAAGCGGCTTACAAAATGAATGAATGAATGATGAATATTTAATAAGTCTATTTATGTGAGTTCTGTGTGTGTTCCAGAGAGAGAGAGAGAGAGAGAGAGAGAGAGAGAAAGAGAGAGAGAGAGAAGCTGGTGACTAGGTGAACTGTCTGTCTGAATTAATCTGTAAGTCAAAGCAGAGAACCACAGACCAAAGAATGGTGATGCGCTAGAACAGTCCATAATTGCCATTAAACTGCCACAACACTACCACCACCAATACCAGCAACAAGAAGGTGACAAATAGTTTGACACTGGATACCGCCGGTGTTACCTGATTTTTGATGAAGACTATTGTGCTCTTTTGTGTTGGCAGTTCTTTTTCCTTTTTTTTTTAACATGGTAATGAAATGAGAGGGATTTAACATGTGTCCTGACTGCATATTTATACCCCAGAGAAACATTGCAAAAAAACAAAGCTCATAGGGACTGCGAATGAGAGGATAGTACAGAATCGCAAATTACACTAAAATAGTCTTGTGGTGGACACCACAGTCGCACTGTCATCTCACAGCAAGCAAATTTTGGGTTTGAACTAGTGATGGGCAATTTACGAACAAATTGTTCAATATGGGCAATTTACGAACAAATTGTTCGAGTTGCTGAATCATTCAGTGAATCGCTACCTCGCTGAATCTTTCGTGAACCGCTAACTTGTTGAAACACTGAGTGAGCTACTAACTTGCTGAATCACTCAGTGAACCGCTAACCAGCTGAATCGTTTGCGACCCACTAACTCACTGAACCCGCTACTCAGTGGATGTTTATTACTAGTGGAAAATCTTTATTAAACTTTGTAATTTGCAAACTAGATCATTCAAAGATATAAAAAATGGAAAAGAAAAATGTAATGTTTGACGATTCCGTTTGAGCTTGACAGCGTTTTTTTTTTGGTGAATCAAATGAATCAATGCGGTGACATCGCATTTTCATTTACAGCATTTGGCAGACACCCTTATCCAGAGAGACTTACGTTTTTAATTTATTTTATGCAACTGAGCAGTTGAGGGTTAAGGGCCTTGCTCAAGCCCTTGGGGGTACTGGGGCTTGAACCCCTGACCTTCGACTCAGTAATCCAGAGCCTTAACCACTGAGCCACCACTGCCAGAGGCACAGTTTTGATGTTTGAGTCCAATCTTATTCATTAATTTTCTAAGCCGCTTAATCCTAATTAGGGTCATGGGGAGGCTGGCGCCCACAAAACTTGGTTGTTTAGTAAACCGTTCTTCTTTATTTGCATCTATTCCAACTTCTATGATATATAGATAAGTTTTGTTGGAATTTTCTTTTACAGACGCATGCCCCTTCTGAAGCAAGAAGGTCCTGGGTTTGAGCTCTGTGCTCAGCAAGGGCGTTTCTGTAAAAAAAACAGCACCTGGAGGAAACCCTCACAAGAATGGGAAGATCATGCAAACTCTATACAGAAACATTCTTGCTGACCACGGACCCAAATCCAGGACCTTCTTGCTGTGAAGCAAGAGTTCTTTCCCTATGCCACCATTCAATTTCAATTCAATTCAGTTTTGAATTGAATTTGTTTTGAATTGAATTTGTATAGCGCTTTTTACAACTGACATTGTCACAAAGCAGCTTTACATAGTAAAAGTAATTTAAGGAGGAATTTAAACATTTTTCTACAGCCCCCTACACAACCCCCTACACATCCCTAATGAGCAAGCCTGTGGCAACAGTGGCAAGGAAAAACACCCTCAGTTGACACTAGGAAGAACCTTTGACAGGAACCAGGCTCAAAAGGGAAACCCATCCTCATTTGGGTGAAACCATAAAAATACAAACCATATAAGAAAAACTTAATTTCAGTCCAACATGTAGTCCGGTTGGTTATACCACAACAGTAAGTCCTGAATAATTGTAGCATAGAGTTTGTATCACCAGCAATACAAAGTTGACTTCACAGTCACTGAGAGCAGATCTAAGCCCATATGGATCTTCGTCAGGAGGAGCGAGGAGCTTCCGAGATGAGAACTCCAGCCAGCATCAGCGCACCAGGACATACCACAAGACTCAGAAAGCAATAGGATCAGGATCACCTGGCATCTGAGAAGTAGCATATGTACCTCAGCAAAAACACAGAGAGAGAGAGAGAGAGACAAGGGGGAGGGGTTTAGGCATGCTCATAACAGTGAAAAGGTAAAACGGTAAAAGAAGAGTATATGCTGGGTGCAAGCAGGGACTCCAGCATGACTAACTATGGCAGCATAACTAAAAAGAAAGAAACCAGAAGGAAGGCAGACATGAGGGCACTCTGTAACTTTGGGCAATCAGCCATTCCACTGTCAATGGACCTGAGTGAGCATGTAGAGTGAGGGAGCGACAGCATCCCAAAGTCACAGTTTACCAGAACTCTCTATGCCTGAGAACCCCCAGATCTGATCCTTTACCTAATAAAAGCCTGTTAACAAAATGCTTGACTAAATAAGTAAGTTTTCAGCCTAGTCTTAAAAACAGAGACTGTGTCTGAGTCTCGAACATTAACTGGAAGATTATTCCAAAAGTGCGAGGCTTTGTAAGAGAAAGCTTAGTGAAAGTATCACTAAGCAGCCTGCACCTTTTGATCTAAGTGGGCGAGCTGGATCATAAACAACAAGAAGTTCGCTAAGATAATGTGGTGCAAGACCATTAATTGCTTTATAGGTTAAAAGTAGCAATTTATATTCAATTGGGAGCCAGTGCAGTGTAGATGTGTAGGGGTGATATGCTCATGTCTTCTGGTTCTAGTAAGAACTCTTGCTGCTGCATTCTGGACTAACTTTAGCTTGTTTATGCACCTTTTAGAACATCCAGACAGTAATGCATTACAATAATCTAATCTCAAGGCAATAAAAGCATGAGCAAGTTTTTCTGCATCATGCAGTGACATCATATTTCTTATTTTATCAATATTTCTGAGATGAAAGAAGGCTATCCGAGTAATATTATCTATATGAGCTTCAAATGAAAGACCCAGGTCAAAGATCACTCCAAGGTTCTTTTCTGCTACACACAACGACACTGAAGCACCATCCAAACTTAATAAACTACAAAATTTCTAGCTGCCTGTGATCTGAGTACAAGTACTTCTATCTTATCAGAGTTTAATAAGAGGACGTTAGTAAGCATTCAGTGTCTAATGTCCTTTACACAACTCTCAACTTTTTTAAGCTGGTGTCCCTCATCTGGCTTTGAGAGATAACTGCTGTGCTACAACTTTTTTTCTAAGATCTTTGAGATAAAAGGAAGGTTTGATATTGGTCTATAGTTGGACAGCTGATAGAGGTCGAGGTCAAGTTTTTTAATCAGAGGTTTGATAACTGCTAGTTTAAAGGATTTAGGTACATAACCAGTGCTAAGGGAAGAATTGATTACATTTAATTTTTTTGATTGATTTTTGGTGCTAGCACACAGGTTTATGATTTAGATGAAGAAATTAATGACATTATTTCTGTCTCTTGAATGAGGCTAAAACACTCTAGTTGCTGATCTGATGGCGGTGTATTATTAGTAATTACCATTTTAATTAATGACATATCAGACTTCACGTTTAGGGAATCAATTTTACACAATTTTATCATTAAAAAAGTTGATGAAGTCATCACTGCTATAGGTTGACGGTCTGCACGTTTTATTTATGGTCTTATTCCTAGTTAATTTTGCAACAACATTGATCCTCTGGTTTATGAAAATTAATATTAAAGTCACCAACAATTAAAGTTTTATCTAAAGAAACAACCAGGTTTGAAATGAAGTCTGCAAATTCACATAGAAATTCGGAGTACGGCCCTGGGGTTCTGTAAATAATAATTAAAGGTATTAGCTGCGTGGGCATATTTTTTTCCGGTAACGTATGATATGTTAGCATATAGAATTTCAAATGCATTATATTTATGACTAGATTTTTGTATAAGTCCTAGATTATCAGTGTAAATTGCTGCAATGCCTCCTCCCCTGCCAGTTAAACGAGGTTGGTGTATATAACTGTACCGGGAGGACTTGCTTCATTTAATGCTATATACTCATTGGGTTTTATTCATGTTTCTGTTAAACACATTACATTAAACTCCTGAACAGTAATGATTTCATTAACAATAGGCGCTTTAGATGCAAGAGATCTAATATTTAATAATCCTATCTTTAGATCAAAGGTGCTGGCTGTAGATTTAGTATGATTTAAATTTATATTAATAAGATTACTAAAACAAATTCTCTGTTTTTAAATGTTTGTTTAGTTCGGGAAACAGACGCAGTTTCTATAACATTGAACTTGACCTTGAATGACGACTTTGAGCAACTAGCACACGCTCGGATTAGCCTGTTTGTCTGCTCTCTGGCCTTGGCTCTGGATAGTTACTGACTGACTAGTCCTGTTCTTAGA
>JAOUQZ010035202.1:0-14202 GCA_028564935.1 Neosilurus hyrtlii
CCGTAAAACAGTGCTCGATATATATATATATATATATATATATATATATATATATATATATATATATCATGCTGGAATACAGAATGTTCACCTGCGACTTTAAAAAGGGGTTCTGAATATTACTGCAGTTTATTTGATGTAATCTACAGGATGAACAACAATGCATGTATATATTTTATGCTCCTCGCTACCTGCACCACTGAATAAAGCAGCTAGTATTCAGTTTTGCTTGTCCACACATGCAGCTGCCTTCACTGTTTTGTAGCCTATTGAGGCTCCAAACCTAAGCAGAAATCTGTTGATCTATTATTTTTGTATACTTCTATTATTTAGTCGTGAAACTCAGAGCAGAATCAAACATGCATTTAGAGCCATGTGTGCTCTCACTGTTGTCCTCAGAGAAATCATCTGTGCCACTGTGGAAAGAAAGAAACAAGAAAGTTTCTCTTAAAGAAACGGAATGTAATTTATTTGCTTTTTAGCAGGATTTGATTGGGACTTTTTTCACATGTCTTACAGATTTTGTGCTATTGTTTACCAAATAATATTAAAGCATAATGTCCAAATATTGTACATTTTTAGGTAAAGATGCATAAAGATTTTTCGTCACTTCTAAATAGATATGTTATGGCTTTAAGGACATTTTTAAACCGGTTTCTGCAGCTGCTAATCTTCTTTATCAAATAGAAACACAAATTGATTAATGACCAGCAGAGGGAGTTGTGTATAAACGCAGACCATGTTTCCAAAATGGTAGCTTTCAGCTTCATTTGCATTTAAAATTCCTGCTCATGGCACCTTCTGTTGTAGACCAGCCCATTTTTCAGGTGAGCGAAAGTCTAGGAGACACAAATACACTTTAAATAAATAATACTTACTATATCCATACCTACTGACTGGATATCAGCAATTGTGCTCTCTGATTGGCTCCTGTACTACTAGGATATCGACTCATATACCATAAGTACAAAGAAATCAATCTAAATCAGCTGAATTTGAAAATAAAAGTATTTGGTGCTAAAAACATCTATAATTTAAAGAATTAATATTGGGTTTTACTGTGAACAATTTGAAAGATTTGCAAAGAGACCCCATAATACTGTTTTTTTGTTTGTTGTTGTTGTTTGTTTTAGGGGTTCCAGTCATTTAAACCTGTTCTTATGTTTACATTTATGGCATTTGGCAGACGCCTTTATCCAGAACGACTTTATATCTCATTTATCCAACTGAGCAGTTGAGGGTTAAGGGCCTTGCCCAAGTGCCCAACGGTGGCAGCTTGGTGGTACTTGGGCTTAAACTGCTGGCCTTCTGATCAGTAACCCAGAGCCTTAACCACTGAGCTATCACTGCCACTTATATTAAAACTCAGGCACCAGAAGAGTATGTCCTATTTATTGATTGATTGATTGATTGATTGATTGATTGATTGATGGCTTTTTCTGACCCCAAGTCGGCAGGTGGTTTGTTTTAACAAGTGGGCTATTGTGGGACTTGAACCCTTTTCCTGTCAGATCAGTAATGTTCACTGACAGAAAGGAAATTTCGATGTCTAAATGCTTAAGCAAATGCATCAACCTGTTGAAAAACTTAAACATATACAGCTGGACTATCAGCTTGTTTGACTTTTGCATCTACTTCTCTCCGTTTGCATCTACTTCTTCTCTTGGACAGAAAGTTCTTTCCTGCAGGTCTAAAAGCAGTGATGCAGTAGGCAGCAAGACGTAACAGATTCTAACAGATTGACTTAATAGCAATGAAACAGATGATTCTCTTGTGAGAAAGGCAAACAGGCATTCCGCCAGCTAAGGGAATGGCGTGTCTCTTTCAAGCACTTTAAGTGTTTCCTCTTGGTTCTGTTTTTGGTAATACTATGTATTTTAATTAAACTGGATTTTTAAATAAGTGTCTACTTCTACATTTTGATCCAGGAACATGACTTGTATTCAAATTGGTACCATTGGCCTTTTATACACCATAGATGGGACACATGTACACACCTAGGGGCAAAATAGAGTTGGAAAAAAATGGATATCTCAGGAGAAAATTCATTGGCAAAGGAAGAATGTTTCTGTATGCCCCATTGTTTGTTAAACAATTTGATTACTCTTGATAATAAATAACACCATGTCTGCCTCACAGCGAGAAGATCCTGGGTTTGAGTCCCCGGCTTAATGAGTCCATTTCTGTGTGGAGTTTAAATGTTCTTCCTGTGCTTGTGTGGGCTTCCTCTGGGGCTTCCTTCTACAGTCCTACAACACCCGCTGTTCCAAACTGCACTAAGGTGTGAGTGTGACTGTGAATTGTTGTGTGTGTGTGTGTGTGTGTGTGTGTGTGTGTGTGTGTGTGTGTGTGTATGTGTGTGTGTGTGTGTGCGTGTTGGCCCTGTGATGAACTGGCGAGCTGCTCATGGTCTTCCGCACCTTCACTGAGAGTCGGCTGAGGTAGGTTCCAGCCTCCCCGTGTCCCTTACAGGATAAAAAGACTCGGCGAATGAATAAATGATGAATACATAGATCAGCTCACATCAGTTCTTATCATTCTAAGCTCTCAAATCTTTACTACTATGATATTACATGTAGCGACTTGTTTTTCTTGCCAGATTGAGAAAAACTGTCCAGATCTCTAATTAGGGTTATGAATTAGAAAACTATGTACTCAAAGTGTAAAACTGTTGCTTTTGGCAAATAAAAATGAACAGCTTCAGTTTTCAGTCCTGAGAAACAGCCCGAGGTAAATTACATGAAAAGATTAAATATTTAGGTTTAAGGTGAAGACCAGGGTAAAAAAAACATATCTTTTCTTGCAGTCTGAGGCCTGCGGCACAGGCGCTCTTCCATGAATTATCCGATGTGTCATTTTGTGCACTGGTTGTCCACAGAGCTCAGCAGATTTTTGAACACCGGGATGCAGTGAGCTTTTCAAAAAAATTTATACAGTCACTTGATTAAAAATACCTTCACATCAACACAGCTTTTAAAGATATTAAAGAGTTTGGTTATGAAATTGAACGTGTTGGAAAATAAAAGATTGATTGGATGCGATCTCAGTTAAACAGCCTCTTCCTGTATATGTTCTTGGGCACGTTATAGTTATAGAAAGTACTGGACTTTCCGAAACAGAGGTGACCAAGTGCAAGACTGCTCTCTGATTATGGACCCAAGAACATCGGTGGTGTACTGTTTAGCACGTCCGCTTGCTCTGGTGAGCTGAGGTAGGCTTCAGCCTACCTGCAACCCTAGTAGGATGAAGCCATTTGCAAATGAGTGAGTGAGTTTCTTTTTTTTTTTCTATACTTTGGGGCAGTGGTGGTAGGGTGCTGGCTTACTGATCCGAAGGTTGGGGGTTCAAGCCCCACTATCACCAAGTTGTCACTGCTGCCCCTCAGTGCAGGTAACTGGGTTGTCAAGTGCCGGCCATGTCTCTCAATGTCTGTGGCGAGAGGCATGTAAAAGAACCATTGCTGATTTTTGTAAATAGTAGGCTGCATTGCCATCAGCTTGTTTCTGCCCTGCGATGGCCTGGCAAGCTGTCCAGGGTGTACTCTGTCAGCCCACCACCAGGGGAGGGCGCCAGCCTCCCCGCGAGCCAAATTAGGATTAAGTGGTTCAGAGAATTAATGAATGCTATTTTATCCAGCTACATCTTTTTGTAGAGTTAAAGCATGTGCCTTTACTAAAGTGTTTTTAGTGCTTTAAAGTGGAAGGCTAAAAAACATGCGCCCTCGATTTTTAAAAGAAGGTCTAACATGGAAAGCGTAAAAGTATAGAGGTGATGGATCTCATCACTGGCCAAACATGCAGTTCAATATTTAACAACTTAACACACTAACCTTGAACTCTAAACTGTGCAGATATGGTAGGGTTCAGACAGGTTGGGCATTTTGTACTCATTTTGTATTCCACTAAAGTTCATAGGTCATGTGCATATATATTTTGTTTGTGCCTTTTATATTTTCTGCTTGTTTTTGAGCTAAAGACTCGTGTTGCGGGTTGCTTTTCCCTCATCATGACCTGATCTGACCTGCAGAGAGTCAAAGATGTAAAGAAAAAAGAAGGAAGTACAGAACGAATTTACAGAATTTTCCGAAGGGAAGACTGGGTCTCAGAGCTCAAAGCTCACAGTTAAAGCCTCCTGTTCCCTCTCACTTACAGAACTTCCCCTCACCACTGTATCCATTCCATCATCCCTTGCACTCTATCTGTCTTTAAAAATAGGAAAAAGAGAATCGAACTTCATTCATTCTTTCAAAGAACCGAATATCATATCTATTGATATCTATTGATATGATTTACTTGTTCAAAAATGTCCCTGGATGGTACTTATTTTTTAAAATAACTATCTATTACGCTTAGCTGAAATTAAAACACTTACGGCTGGTTGTTGCTTAACTCATTTTGGTTAATGAATGGGAGAGTAATGAAGACACTACTGGTGAATAGGACAAAAAAAAAACCCCAAAAACAAACAAACAATCAGAATCACAATGAATCATTGTAGTTTGATTGGTGATATTCTTTGGTATTGGAATTTTTGGGAAAAAACACATGGATTTATGTAAATGAGAAAAGGTAATTAAATATGAATAAATCTACATGCTTAATAAAACATAAAACTGGCCTTTTATGTGTATTTTTGTAATCTAAGTTACAGTAATATAACTATTTCATTAAATCTATGTAAAATAATCTACGTAAAATAATTTTTTGTTTGTATTTTTGTTTTTTTCCCTCCTTTTCCCTCAAATTTCTTCTTTGCCAATTTCTACTCATCCTGTAAGACTTACTTGTCACATGACCACTACCAAAAAGGTCACCACGTGCTTCCTCCAAGGCATGTCATATCAGCTGATCACATTTATTTAATTGCCTCACATATGAGGAGTGACGTAACATGCTCAGGGAATACCACTATCTGCTCGTTTGTGTACATGAGCTCACCGATGGCCATGATTGGCTAGTGTCACTTATAATTGACAGGGAAGAGATATGACATCCTTCCTTCCCTGAGAGATTGACCAATTAGCTCTCATGGGTTCCCTGCCAAGGATGGCTGTGTTCATCACCCGGGGCTCAAACATACAATCTCTGGGTGACCAGGTGAACACTGTTGTGCCACTGGGGAGCCCCAGTTTCTTTTTTTAAACAAGAAAATACCAAGCACTGCTATTAAAAAATACATATTTTATGCCTTCTTTTTGGTATAAAGTTTAACATTAATCTTACAGTATTCAACATTTTTAGGGAAATATTTGCAATGTTTCTCCTAATTAGTGATGGGAAAGAAATCTGTATTGAATGCAAGTTTTTTATAAACAGAAACTTCTAGAGTTTAGATTCTGAATAATAAAACATACATGTTCTTTAAAAAGTATTAAAACAATGTATTTCCACTCTAATTATTGAGGATTGTTTGATTTATAAAATAAATTACGCATTTGTTTTTTTTTTTTTTAGAGATAATTGACATGATTGGCTGAGTGGGCGGAGCCTAATCAAGTTTCAGATAATGTAGTGGCCCTGAGTAGTAGTGCAGTGAATCTTTTTCTAATTACATTTATTGTGTAGTTTAAAATAAATGAATAAAAAATTTTAATTTAAAAATTGCTTATTTCTGTCCTGGGAATAACAAACAGCAATAATTATAGTATCGAAGACCAAACTGATTTTTAAACATTTAAATCCTGTCTCATGAAAATTTAGGATTAAAAGGAAAAACAAAAACAAGATTTTAGAGAATGAGTGATCAAATTGATAGGTTTGAGCTGAAAAACAGATAAGTGTTATTGTTTTGATTATGAGAAAAACTACTTTTTGGGGAAAAAAAGGTTTTAAAAGCTACTTGGGAAAAGATTTTTTTAAAGCTACTGGAAAAAGTAATTTTTCTCAGGATTAAAACAATGGCACTTATCTGCTTTTGAATTAAACTCTTCAGTTTAATCATCTTTATATTTTTGCTCTTTTTCCAAGCATAATTTACATTTTCCCCAGCTTTATCTGGTATTTTAGTTCACCTTGTATTTTATATCAGAGTGTGAGCTTTAGGGCATGTTTGATTTGGATGCTGTTTCTATTGTGATTTTTCTTTTTTTCCTTTTTTTTTTATTTTTACCATAAATGTAGCCCAATGTGTCCCAGGACATGTTCTTTGGTACTGTATTTATTGTATGATCTCTGGCACACCAGTTTGATCAGGTTTCCAATGTCATGATGCCTGAGGACGCATCAAAAACAATGAGGACTGCTAGTGTATGGTTTTTACCTACTATTATTCTTTTCAGTGTTACTGCTCAAGCTTTTTGGTTAAACGCTGGGAGGAAGAATGGCATGAACTTTTCATATTTCGTCTATAAAAAGATATGAGGTTGGCCGCAGGGTGCTAGACAAAAACGAGAAAGTTGGAAATAGGGAGGACGTGTACATGCAAAGTAAAAAGCATAAGATGATGGACAGACACAGGAATGGATGGCAAAGTGGACAGAATAAGAGCAATTTAACAAAATAGGAGCCTGCAGTCTGTTATAATTGATGGTCAGTAGAGAGTAAGGGGGATAGAAGCAGAGGTGATGCGGAGCAGCAGAGTCTACGTTAAGTAGCAGGGGAGAGGCAGAAGCTGGAGAAGGGCACTGGAGAAGGGATGACAGACAGAAATAGGGCAAGATGAGTGACATAGGAAGAAGGGACATAATTAGGGGAAGGTGAACTAAAGGAGGGAAGGTGGACAGAAGCAGAAGGAGATAGACAGGAGGATTAGCTGATGCATAGGGGATGGAAAGAATCATTGAAAATAGGAAGTAAAGTAGCTTAGTAGAAGAAAAACAAAGCAGGAGTGATAGACAGAAGCAGAGGAAAGAGACAGAAACAGAGACTATGGACAGAAGTAGGGAAAGATGAGAGCTACAGGGAGGAGGGTTGGTAGATAGATGTGAGTCAGAACATAATAAGGGAAGGTGTACAAGCCGTAATTATGGACAGAAGCTGGACAGAAGCAGTAAGGATGGACAGAAGAAGAAAAGCTGGACAGAAGATGGGCAGAAGCAGTGAATGATGGACAGGAGCAGTAATGATGGACAAAATCAGTAACGATGTTCAAAAGTACTCAGGATGGACAGCAGCGATAATGACAGAAGGAAAAAGAACAAAACTAGACAGCATCAACAAAGATGGACAGAAGAATGTATTATGGACAGAAGTAGAAGAACATGGACAGTCATGCCATGAAACAAGAAAAGATGGCCAGAAATTGGAAATACAGGATGGACAGATAAAGACCTATTGGATGGGTGGAAGCAGAAAAGAGAGACAGAATCAGTAAGGATAGACAAAAGCAGGGATGATGGACAGAAGCAAAAAACATGAACAGACAGAGAGAAGATGGACAGAAATTGGGCGGAAGCAGTAATGATAGACATAAGAAGGAATGAGAAAGAGGAGCATTAATGATACACTCATGATGGACAGAAGTAGTAATGATGGACAGACAGCAGCAGTGATAGCATGTAATAGACATGTCCAAGATGGACAGGAAGAGGCAAAGGAACAATGGACAGAGTAGAAAAAGAAGCAGTGACCTGCAGGAGTGAAGGTGGGCAGGAGCAGGGGGAAATTATCCAAAACTGTAATGATGGACAGAAACAATATAAATTAATGGACGTACAACAAATGGACAAAAGTACCAAAAATCAAGAAGAAAGCAAGCAGCAGCCATACACCATTTCAGGGAACCTTGCCATTCACATATAGAATATATAGTGGCACGGATAATGTCCTTACTCTGGGGTGCAAGAAATATATTTTAGGTGAAGGTAAACTAATAATGTCCACTATCCCGCTTTCTTTTCAGTTTTCGCTGCACTTTAGTCATTGCCTGTCTCTCTATCAGACATTCTCTCTGTCAGTCAGTGGTCTTCATCTTGTTTTGTGTATGTGTTTAAATCTGCTGTTTGCTCTTGGTTATATTTATACACTGCACGTAATAGGACTATATCCATTTTTCATTGTTTTTATAATGTCTATGGCCAAACTAGTATCCTAATTTGTGGTGTATTGTGACAATATTTTTATTTATTGGATATTGCGAATCTACAGTTAATTACCTTGGGAATTAGGGGTTCTTTAGTAGTTTTTGCTCAGACAATCCAGAGAAATGAGTGACAGCGTTTAAGCTATCATTATTTTAACAGAAAATCATCTTAAAATGAAAATTACTGCGTAGGACATATTCATTTGAGCTATAAATTGAGAATTACAGTACCCTGTGCAGCTCACCCGGTCACCACAGGACAGAAACACGCTGACGGCTATGCACCCTACTCTTGACGAAAATCAGCAATGGTTCTTTTACATTCCTCTCACCATAGACAGTGAGAGACATGGCCGGCCTTTGATAAACCTGTGAGCTGCACTGGGGGGACAGCAGTGACATCCTTTTGATAGTGGGGCTTGAACCCCCGACCTTGAGATCAGTAATCCAGCACCTTACCACCAGGCCACCACTGCCCTAACACAAAGCTTATTAGGTCAAGTTTGAGAATGTTATCAGTACATGTTTCTGTATTTCTGTATATTAAACTGCCCTTGCAGAGCTAAAATTGCTAATCCTAGACTCCTTATATCAGTAGCATAGAGTAGTGTCACTAAACAAAAGGTGTTTTCCCCTGCTTGTACTACTTATTCTAAGAACTTATTCTTAAAGTAAAAGAAATACAATGCACATAGATCTTGCGGGGGTGCTCCGATTTTTAAGCAGTGCCAAAATCTATTCATTGGAATCATGCTCAGTTTCTCAGAATATATATCCGTCATAATAAATATGACAGAATTCCCACAAACAAATGAATAGAAATATGACGTGAGTTTCTGTAAGGTTCTATGATGGCTGACAATATAATGGTACGAACCCCTATTGGTGCATCATAAATTTCCTACTAGAAAACCGAAATCATGATGATATTGTGGCATATGTAAATATAATAGGAGTCTATACCACCTCTAGTCATCATTATAATGGTGTGTTCAATCAGCATGGAGCACTTTGTCAGTGAAGACACAATGTAAGTGATGTAAATCACAGCAACTATGTTTTTAAAGACGTTGAAAGCATCTATCATACTGTGATTGCCTTAAATGTTTGAAGAATTCCTATGAGACATGCTTTGTTGGAAGATGAGCAGTGTTTCAGGAATACAACTGGTGTGTGAAATAAAAGTTTTGAAACCTAACTAATAAATGATGATGGTGCAGAAAAAAAAAAAAAACAAAAAAAACGGTTGAAATTAATTAGTGAAGAATTGACGTCCCAGAGCACACAATTAAAAATTTACACCATAAGGTTGGATAAAATACTTTATTGTAGTGCTTGAACAAAGCAGCCATGTTTTGGCTTTCTTAGGCATGCAGAAATTAGTGCTTAGTTTGTTGAAAATGTAAGGCAACATATGGTCAAACATTCACATTAGCTGAATATAGAGCTGCTGTTGAGATCTGCGTGAAGCGGGCAGCGATATGCCAGTGCTGCGAGGGTGTATATGAATGTGAAAGCATTTTAAAACATTAAATTGCCTATCATTTCATTTTCTACAGCAGTGTTGAAACCACTACTAGTTTCCTGAAAGTTGTGCTTTGGTACAGTGCTGTAAAAAAGTATTTGCCCCTTTGGATTTCCTCTATGTTGGAGTATTTATAACAATTAATTATTTGTTATCTCCAAACACCCTTATGGTTATTATTATAGCAGAGATCCAAACTCATGCAGATGTTGTAAAGCCATGAGCTTTATTTTGTTGTTGCATTTATGCTCACATGCCAGGTAACCAGGCAACCCAACATACACGGGGCAGAAAAATGTTCTTGTTTAGTCAATGTTTTTTCTTCTTTAAGAGAAGTTTTGAATATCACTGTAAAGACAGGAACTTAAATTTGGCTGTTTCTTTACTGAAAATTAGTACTAACATTTTCGGTGCTCCACTTTTAGGCACTGCCTAAATATTTATGGCAAAAGGCAACCTGAGTTTAAAAACCCCACAGTGCCGCCTCTAAATTCACCCCGCCCCCAAAATCTCAGGCTAAACCTTCCTGGTGATGACTTGGCCTTCATCTTAGAAAAGATTAACAACTGCCAATCTTTCCTCACTTCTTGTGCTACAACACCTCATCCACACTCATCTCCTCCCATCTCATTTAAACAGAAGACATGCTGTAGCTTCTTTCGTAAAGCAGTCCCACCACTTGTCTCCTTTATCTCCAGCAAGTGCTATACACCTTGGGAACCTTGTTACCAGTAACAGTTCCCAACCTGAGTGATGTACAGGACCCTAGCCAGTCTGGCTTCAAAGATGCACACTCCCAAAAGATGTCCCTGTGGTTGTTACTGAGAGATTTCCTGCTGCTGAATTAACAAAATTATGATCAGCCCTCATTATTTTGGGCTCTTGTTTCAGCCATTTTCCTAAATAAATGAATAATATTCATTCATGTATTTATAGTATTTATAAAAAGAAACAATGAAAAAATGTATTAACAATTAAATAATGACAAATAATTTACAGTATAATAATAATAATAATAATAATAATAATAATAATAATAATAATAATAATCATAAAAGCAATGATAATAACAATAATAACAATAAGAAAAATAATATTGATAATATTAAAAATCGTAAAAGGTAGCAAAAAAGTCTTTTGGACCATCAAAATATCAACTTTAGGGTCTATGTTTTAGAAGTTCAACTGAGGTCTTATGTGAAAGTATGGCTTCTTGGCAAAGCGTTGCAGTGAGGTGGTTTTTGGCTAATTGTGTTGCCATAGTAAATATGAATAATACTTATTAATAAATAATAATAAAATTAATAGCACACTTCACGGCGCCGAGACACACGTTTTGATATATACATTGCATGGGTGCACCTTGCCGTTCGGGCCACATTAAATGCAACGGAGGAAGATTAATAAAAAGAAGAAAAATAAAGAGCCCCATTTGTCTAGGGTAAATAGTAATATGTGTCTGTGCAGCCACATAATACAAAATAATAATAATAATATCGATCGTCAGTGTGTTTCTGCCCTGCGATGGCATGGTGAGCTGTCCAGGGTGTACTTTGCCCTCGCCCAGAGTCGGTTGAGGTTGGCAACAGCCACCTCGCAACCCTAATTAGGATTAAACGGTTCAGAAAATGAACGAATGATGATAATAAAAAACACTGAAAAGCATGAAGCAAATGAAATGGTATATACCATATTCGAAAAGGAGTGGGGAGAAGAATAATCTTTTTTAATCCCACCCTGTGTCCAAAAATTATTTGATTGATAATAATGAACCCTCATCCTGGTTATCTCACCTTTGTGTACCCCTCATACCCCAAAACATACAATTCTACACAATTATTTACAACAAAGAAGAACATAACATTAAATAGAAATAAAAAATATATAGAATAATAAAATAAACTAGGAAAGAATCAATAAAGTACCATAATTAATATAAAACAGATTAGGAATCAGATTATGATTACGCCAACTATAGCTGCCATCACCTTGGTTCTGGAGAGGAACTTTCCATGTTAGGTATATTGCTTATCCAGTAGTGTTATATAGCTTCCTTTTTTTTCTTTCCATCCTCCCGTTCTTTCAACAAATCCAGCACTTTCAGGACATCTAGTCATTTTTCTTTATGGAGGCCCTTAACTTACTTTTCCTTTTTCATCCACCAATTATCTAGGGTATGTCTTGGATTTCATTCCATCTACAGTATCCATTCCCTTCACCACACACAAGACTCTGTAATGCCTGGTCATGAACATTACATTCTACCTCAGCTGATTGTTGCACACACAAATTGCACTCTCTGTACACCTTGCACTACTCTACGCACACAATAACCACACTCACTGGACCTTGTGTGCATACTGCACAGACACTTTATACCATATTATTTATCATCTCTACATTTATATTGTATATTTTTATATTTATAAATGACTTTTAACTATTGGTAGTCCTTCAAACAGTTACTGTTATTGTTATTGATCTTTTTTCTCTTCTTGATATTGATAGTTTTTAATTTTTATTCTTCTAGATTTATAGGGCAATCATTACAAGTATTTCACTACATATTGTACTGTGTATGATTTTGTATGTGACAAATAAATTTGAAATTTGAATGTGCCAATACCTTGTAAAAACATGCCATGTGGCCATTCAGAATAAGCCCAAAGCTCAGACCAATTATTATCAAAAATTTCCATGATCAAAAACAGCTTTCTCTCCAACAATCAGCAGTGACTTGTCTTGCTCAGGAAGATATTTAGGACCCTGACTAGTTGGGCTTAAAAGCATCGCAATACACAAATCTGCCTCTGTGGTTGTTAGAGAGAGTCAGCACTTGTTAAAAGTGAATTTCATTTAAATCTCTAAATTCATTTGTTTTTGTTTGCAAAATTCCAGGCTGATTGCTTAAGTTTTAATGATTTTATGGGCAGTTATTTGAAAAATGAGTGTCAGTGATGTCATCAAGGCCCAAGTTAACATGTACGAGTATAGGATCTTGATACGTTCATGCCAAATGTATACCAGGATTAACATATTTTAGCACAAACCTTGCTTGATGTCATGTGATGGCTTTGATAATGTCATAATTCTGAGATTCGGGTTTTCATGTGTCCACCCATAAAATCACTAAAATGGCAGCAGAACACAGACAGATATATACCTAGAGTTTTAATTGAGTTTAAGTGTCAACAAGTGTGGCCTTCTCCTTTAATTCTGCCAAACTATCATCAGTCCTGATCCCTATTGATCTCTCATCAAACTTTAAAACATTTCTCGTCATCTCCCAAAAGAACTCAATGATTCCACCATCTGTCAATGCACATACCCTTGTTGTTGTTCTGGACAACCGCATATCATGCTGGCAGACCCTTACTACTCTGTCTTCAAAGAAGTTGACCGTAAGCAAACCCTTGGTGTAGTTCTAGACAACAGCCTAGCATTCTCTATTTCTCCTCTTCACCATCAAGCCATTGATCTGGCCATTTTGTTTGATGGAGGCCAGTCAGGTGCTTGCTTGGTCCCGGATTATATTGGACTACTGTGACTTGCTACTGGCAAATTTTCCCTTGTGTTTAATTAATCCCCTTCAACTGCTCCAGTGCACAGCTGTAAGCCTTCTTTCCAACCTCCTCAAGTTATCCCACTGCTGAGCTCATCAGATTTCAAACCCTGATGTTCACCTGCAAAGCCGGAAACAGACGAGCCCATGTCTAACTAAAGGCATTTATCAAACCCTGCTTTCTGTAACCCTGCATGGCTTGACTCGACCAGATCAAGCATGTTGTTCTTTATCTTGGCACTCCGGTTGTTGGGGGAGCTTCCACCAGCTGTCTTCGGAAGACCTCTTCACTGTACAAAGACCCTGTAATGTACTCTCTTGCTTGGTGAATGGGACTCGTAACTCACTAATTATTTAAACTGTCATGAGTATCTGGTTTTCTGAGCTTGTGCAATCACTTTTATTTTCATGAGGGTATTTAATAGTTCTGGAGGTGATTATATACCACACTGTTTGAATATAAGGTACAATATTTTATTACTAAAAATACAATTTAATTTTTACTGTCAGTTATTATATTTCTATAGGTTTGTTGATACTAGTAGTATTGCATTAAGCAAGTGGGGCGTCCCAGTGTGGTAGCGTCTCTCTCTGTGACATCATCACAGAGTGTGTAGGTCATATGGTACACTGGCAGGACATTGTGACGGAAAGACAGAAGGACACAGAGCAGTCCCCGGTAGAGCATCGCGAAGTGGTCTGGCCATTATATGGTACATCCAACAATGAGTATTGTATTTGCCCATTATCATGAATTTAAATCATTACAGCAGGAAGGTCCTGGGTTCAAGTTTCAGCTAGGGCATTGCTTTGTAAAGTTTGCATGTTCTCCCTTTGCTTGCGTAAGCTTCCTCTGGGTACTCTAGTTTCCTCCCATGGTCCAAAAACATTAGGTAATTTGGCTGTTCCAAATTGCGCCTAGGTGTGAGTGTGAATGGTTGTGTTTGTTGGCCCTGCGATGGTCTGGCGAGCTGTTAAGGGTGTACCACGACTTCACCCAGAGTTGGCTGAGATAGGCACCATGCCTTGCCACAAAATGCAGAAATAATCTTTTCGGCAGATGAATGAAAGAGTGATTTAATTTATTTATTAATGG